>CAUYQG010074851.1:0-28510 GCA_963574415.1 Tarsius wallacei | reverse complement strand
GTACTTGTCTGGATAGTCTCTCTCTCTTTCTCACACTCTGTCTCTCTCGTTAATCTAGCCAGTTGTCTATCACAATCTTGTTTATTCTTTCAAATAAACAGGTTTTCAATTTGCTGACCTTTTGTATGGTTTTTTTTTTTTGGTCTTGGTTTTGTTTTATTCTCTTCTGATTTTGGTTATTTATTTTCTTCTGCTAGCTTTGAGTTTAGTGTGTTCTTGTTTCTCTGGTTACATTAAGTGAGACTTAAGGTTGTTTATTTGAGAACTTCCTGTCTTCTTAGCAAGCATTGAATGCTATACATTTTCTTTTTTCTTTTTTTTTTCCCCAAGGCCAGCCTTTGCAATACCCTGTGCTTGAGTTGGTATAGTGGCCTCTTTTTAACTATCTTTTGTGTTCTAGGCTGGGAATGACAAAAGGCTTCTGAGGCATGTTCTGGTTGAGAGAGCTAATCACTAGGTACACACAGGCATAAAATGGGAACAAAAGACACTGGAGTCTCCGAAAAGGGAGAGAGAAGGAAGGAGGCAAAGGTCGAAAAACTACTTATTGGGTATCATGCTTATTATTTGGGTGATGGGTTTAATAGAAGTGCAAAGCTCACAATCACACAATATACCCATGTAAAAAGCCTGCCCGTATACCCGTGAACCTACATATATATGTAAAATGGTATAAATTCTTTAAAAAATATTTTGTCCATTTGTCTGTTTCTGATGTATTTAAGCATGAATGTACCAAATGAACAAAATTCTCATTCCTACATATTTTTTAAAGAGTCAAAACTTATACTCATAAAAAAACTTTTACATGAATTTTATTTTTTATTTTTTTTGAGTTAGAGTCTCACTCTGTCACTCAGACTGGAATGCAGTGGCTGCTCCCGGCCACTGCAGCCTCAACCTGTTGGGCTCCGGCGATCCTTCCACTTCAGCCTTCCAAGTAGCTGGAACTACCACGCCCAGCTAATTTTTGATTTATTGTAGAGATGAGGTCTCGCCTAGTTGCTCAGGCAGGTCTCGAATCCGTGGGCTCAGGCAATCCACTCACCTCAGCCTCCCAAAGTGCTGGGATTTCAGGCTGAGCCACCGAGCCCAACTTTACATGAATGTTTATGAACACTGTGCAATTGATCAAAACTGGAAACAACACAAATGTTCATAAGCAGGTGTATGGGTAAGCAAACTATGATACAGTCATATAATAATACATTATTAATTAATTAAAGAAGTAAACTAATAATACAGGAAATGACATAGATAATTGCAAAATATATTATGAAAGATAAGGAAAGAATGAAGTGAAAGAGTATAGTAGAAAAGGCTATATACTGTATGATTTCATTTACATGATATTCTAGAACAATAAAATAAAGCTATGGGAATAGAAAGCAAGTTAGTGATTCTGGGCCTGGAATTGAAAGGAAATTGACATGAAAAAGACACACAGAATTTTTTAATTTTTTTTTATATTTTGGTTTTGATAGCAATTACCCAATTGTATGTATTTGTCAAAGCTCATTAGATTGCTACTAACTAAACATCAATAAATTGTATTTTTGCAAAGCATAGTTATTAAATATATCACATTTTTAAAAATATGAATGATTATATAAATATTATTTGATGTTAGGAAATTTTTAGTTAGTTTGGTAAGTAATATGAAAAATTTTAACTATTTTGAAAACTGGTTAATAATGAAGAATTTAACATTTTTTCTGCTTATCTTATATGACCTCTTTACTGGTGAGCTAAAGAGTAGATAAGCAAAAAGCACTAATCATGAAAGTACTCCCATTAGTAAATTATAGAAAAATAATATAACTAGAATATCCTCATATTATAACCACCAATGGATCTAAAATCAGACCACCAACAGTTGCTAACATCATGATGCAGGGGGAGGGAGGGAGGTTGTTATGAAACCAGATTTCATGGCCCTCATGAAGGGAAAAACAGGCTATCTTGTTTATTCTTGACCAAAAAATCAACTACGAAACTAACCAAGCCTCCAATTCAGCAGCCAATTTCCAGGCGATACTAAGGGCAGAAGAATGTGATAAACTTCACTAAAAGTATTCAAGGAGAAAAATTTAGGCTGAAAAAAAACTCTACAGTTCAAATGCTCTAGGTTATTATAAGGAAAATGGAGTTAGAAATCAAAAAAGAATTCATAGATAGTTATTTTTAATGGTTAAGGATAAAGTAATACCTAGAAAATTCACACTTGATTAGCGAACCTATAAAGAAAATCTGTATAAGTTACAGGTTACTCCAAATATCAAGACTGCAGTTAATTTGAGGGAAGAAAGAGATTTACAATAGGGTCAAAGAACATGGAAAGACTTCTAGGTTGTCTGGAAAAGTGCTACTTCTTTTTGTGTGTGAGTAAATATTTTTAAAATATAAGATGAACAGAACAGTAGTTTATTGAGTTATAGGGGAAAATGGCATTATTTTCAAAATTGGTTATAACAAAAGAATCTAACACATATTCTACTTACGCTGCATAAACCCTTCACTGATGAACTGAATAGTAGACAAGCAAAAAAGACTATGAAAGAATGGTCATTAATAAGGTACAATAAATTACTAGAATCAGAATATTCCCACATTACAATCACCAATGGATCTAAAATCTAACCATCAACAGCTGCTAATGTCACAAGAGAGAGCAAGAAAGGGGATGCAGGGGAGAAAGAAGCATTGTTAGAGAACCAGATTTTATGTCCCTCCTGAAGAAAAAATGGGCAATATCTTTCATGAAGAACAAATGCAAATACGTGTAAACCTCAGTTTTGGTTCAGTTCCTGATAACTGCAATAAAGCAAATATTACAATGAAGTGAGTCACACACAGTTTTTATTTTCTTTTTTATTACTTTTATGTATATAAAGGTAATGTTTACACTATACTAAGATACTACAGTCTATTAGTAAAAAATAGCATTATGTCTAAAAACCATAATTCTTTTTTTTTTTTTTTTTTTGAGTCGAAGTCTCACTCTGTCACCCAGACTGTAGCACAGGGGTATGCTCACAGTCACCACAGCCGGGCTCAGGCGATCCTTCCACCACAACCTTCCAAGCAGCTGGAACTACAGGCATGCACCACCACGCCTGGCTAATTTTTTGATTAATTGTAGAGACAAGTTCTCACCAAGTTGTCCAGGCTGGTCTTGAACCCTTGGACTCAGGCAATCCTCTTGCCTCTGCCTCCCAAAGTGCTGGGATTACAGGCGTGAGCCACTGCGCTCAGTTTAAAAACATAATTCTTAAGATCACTAGGATTTTCTGAATGGTAAATGAGCATTGGTTTCAACTTAAAGTCACCTACTGCATTAGCCTCTAACAAATAATCAGTCTGTCCACTGAAAGTTTGAAGCCAGACATTGATTCTCTCTAGCTAGAAAAGTCCTAGATAGCATCTTCTTCCAAGATGAGACTATTTTCTCTATACTGAAAATTTGTTGTTTAGTGTAGTCAAGTGAATTATCTTAGCTGGATCTTCTGGATAATTTGCTGCATCTTCTACTCAGCACTTGCAGCTTCACCTTGCACTTTCGTATTATTTCCTTAATCCTCATGAATCTGCCTCTGCTAGCTTCAAACTTTTCTCCTGAAGTTTCCTCACTTCTCCTAGCATTCACAGAATTTAAGAGAGTTAGGGCCCTGCTCTAGATTAGACTTTGACTTAAAGGAATGTTGTGGCTGATTTGATCTTCTCTCCAGACTACTAACACTTTGTTCATATCATCAAAGGCTGCTTATCTTTCTTATCTTTTGGGTATTCAGTGAAGTAGTACTTTTAATTTCCTTCAAGAAATTTTCTTATGCATTCACAATTTGGCTATTTGGTACAAGAGGCCTAGCTTTTGGTCTGCCTCAGCTTTCTTTTTTTTTTTTCTTTTTTTTTGAGTTGGACTTTCACTCTGTTGCCCAGGATGGAGTTCAGTGGCATGCCTACAGCCACCACAGCCTTGACCCGTTGGGCTGGGCTCAGGTGATCCTTCCTCCTCAGCCTTCCAAGTAACTGAAAATACAGGCACACACCACCACATCCAGCTAATTTTTTTGATTTATTGTAGAGACAAGGTCTCACCAAGTTGCCCAGGCTGGACTCTCGCCTTGTCCTCCCAAAATGCTGGGATTACAGGCTTGGCTGCCTCAGCTTTCAATTTACCTTCCTCAATAAGGTTAATAATTTCTAACTTTTGATTAGAAGTAAAAGACATTAGTAAAGAACTTTCCATTACACTTGAATATGTAGAGGCCATTGTAGGGTTATTAATTGGCCTTATTTCAATATTGTTGTGTATCAGAGAAAAGAGAGGCACAAGCTGGGGAGAGAGATAGAGAAAGGGCTAGTCAGTGCAACAGTCAGAACACACACAGCATTTATTAATTAGTTTGTCTTATATGAGGGCTGTTCATGGAACCCCAAAATAGTTACAGCAGTAGCATGAAAGGTGACAGACCATAGGTAACCATACAAAAATAATAATGAAAAAGTTTGAGATGTTATGAGAATTACCAAAATGTGACACAGAGACACAAAGTGAGGACATTCTTGTTAAACAAAACAAACAAAAAACAGTACCAATAGACATGCTTGAAGCAGGGTCACCACAAACCTTCAATTGTAAAAATGCAATATTTACCAAGCACAGTTAAGATAAAATAAAGTATGCCTGAAATGCTTATGCAATAAATGGTTTCTAGGTATAGAAAAAATTTTTTAAATATCCTGAATTTATACTTTATCAAATATGAGATGGGCTTATTGTTGCCAGGCCATTGTTGATATTATTCTGTTTTCTAGAACACTTTTTTCTATCATTCCTTGATGATCTACTCTTTTAGATGTCAAATTCCCTGAGAAGATTTACCTGAAACCCCAGTTTATTTTAGTTGCGCATATATTTTAGTTTGGTTTAATTGAGCATATATTTTTTCACTTAAGCCTTAAACTTGCTCAATTACAGTACTTTTTCTGAAAGCCCCCAAAATACTTTAGATTGATTTATGTATTTTGCTTATTTATGTATTTTACATACTTAATATTTATTTAGTAAATGCTTAATACTTAATAAATATTTAGTAACGAATATTTGTTGAATGAATGGATGGTATAATTGAATTGTTTAATCCAAGAAAAGAGAGTATTAATAGATAGGCATGCTTGTCATCAAAAAATTTTCCATAAATATTATTTCTTACATGCCAGATTTCAATACATATTAACGCACTTAGCACTGCTGCTTTAGTCCACGGAGAAACAGAACTAAAAGGACTAACCAGCTTAACCCAAAACATAAATGGTGACCTAGAATATGTACTGTCATCAATAGAACAACTCCACAACCAGGTAAATTCTTTAGCTGAGGTCGTCCTCCAAAATTGAAGGGGTCTTGACTTATTGTTCATGTCTCAAGGAGGGTTTTGTGCTCCTCTCTGAGACACTTGTTGTATCTATGTCAATACATCAGGAATCATCAAAGAAACTGTCCAAAAGGTCCGGGAAAACATAAACCAGTGACAAAAAAACTAAATAATAATAAGTCCTGGTTCCAATCCTTGTTCGATTGGAACCCATGGCTGACTACCTTGTTTACTAGTCTAGCAGGACCTCTCATACTTCTCTTCCTTTGTCTACTCATCAGACCTTGCATTTTAAACTGGTTTGTTAAACTTGTCAAGAAACAAATCAACTCAGTAAAAATTCTGTATACCAGAACCTACTATAATTCCCTTCCTTTAACTAAAGAGTCAACAAATTGACTCATGCACAACTGAAAGGGGGGAATGAAATAAGCTAAATCAGTTAACAAAATCAATTTGCTCACAAAGTAATAATATTAACCAGCTTACTCCATTTTGTTTAAAACTTTTGTCTTAGTTACCTGCCTGACCTGAGAATCAATGCCTACGTGTGATTGCAGTAAAGTTCCCATGACCACAGACCCCCAGCTTTGTCTCCTTTGGACAGGTTATGCTGACCTTTGCCTGCTGACCATTACAGAACTCCTTTGCCATAAGTTCCAGATGATTGTATGCTTTGTTAACTGAAATCAAATGCTATGCTTTAACATATTCATAGTTTGTTCTTGTATTCTGTTAGTGACCTAACCAAGTTAACTTCATTGTATAATGATTCTTCTTCCTTGTCTCTATGTAACTACCTTAAACTATATCTTAATGGCAGAACTCCAGGGACTTTTGAGACACTGGCTATACCTAGGACATAAAATTAATCAAAGCTCCCTAACAATCAAAAGTTCCCATTTTGGTTGCCAAGTTGTTAGTTAATAGTTGCTATGGTCACTAAGTTGGTACATAGCCAATACTGCAAATTTTACCTATAAAAGCTTGTCACAAACTGCACTACTTTGTCAAGAGTTATTTTTCCTGACGTTTGCCTGCTTTTGACCCACGTGTTAATAAAACTCTAATTAATTAGATTCAGTTTGCTGGTGTGACTTCTTCTCGCTTACTCGGTCATAACAGTAAAAAGATGGAGGTTATACTCCCTGGAAATTTAAATACAGGAGTTTTTCTATCTTGCCATTTAAGTTCAAACTTCTGTATTTTAACAACCTGTGTTCCTAAAGGAAAGACTGATAAAGTCTTATAAAATATAGAGCTTTGCACATGCCTAACTAGAAGATTATCTAGTGAGGCATAACATATTTTTGTATCTTATTTTGGGGCCTATCCTTTTATACCGATTACTCACTTGTATCTGTTTATTCAATTGATTCACAAGAATCCTTTTGGTATATTTACTTTTTGACAGATAAAGTGGTTATATTTTTTCAGTTTGCTATTTGAAATGGGAATATATTAAATTGAATTTTTTAAAAATCCAGCTATACAAATAAAATATTGCTAAAAAGGAAAGAAACATATACTTGTAAATATTGATTGTCTTCCTATTAATAAACATTTACAAATATTTTAAAACAAATACTATGTGCCAGGCATTGATGATTAAATCACAGAGAGTTATAATCTCTATGTTCATAAAACCCATCTCCCAAAGAAAAGAGAAATTCATTAATTTAAAATATATTTCTTGAAAAGCTTTTTGTGCTTATTACTATGCTTAGAAGGGTAATCTTACATAAACTTAAGCTATGGATAATTATTTAGAATTTAGAATGTATTTACAACATATAAAAATAATAAATTATCTAATTTGTGAACCTCATACTTATTATCAATGTTATTTTTAACCATCAATATAAACATGCAGGTATCAAATAAAATATGAATTATTTAATAGTTGATTACATAACTTGAACTACTTAAAATGACTTTGCCCAAAATAAGAACTTTATTCTTACAGAATATTCTAATTTCTCATGGGAACACTGGAAAAGAATCAAAGGGCTAATCTTCACTGTTCATATTCACAACCTACTCTATATAGATTTTTAAAAGGAAAATGGCATATCTTCAGTTAAAAGAAAAATTGGAAGAGTAGGAAGAACTAAAATATCATCAACTTAAATGACATAATTAGAAAATAGTTATTTCAAAAACTTATGTTTTTGAAGTAACTTCAAAGCTTATGTTTTCAAAGATAACAAACCACCAGAATCTTGATTGTGGAAGCAATTTTATGACTGCTTTAAGACGATAAATTGAAAGAAAAATTAATTTCAGTCACACAATAAGGCTCACCATCTTTCCAAAATGGAGTATCCTCTACAATATAGCTCTTTGTACATGTGTTAGCACAGAAATTTGTAAGCAAATACTGAATTCCTGTCTTGAAATGTCCTTGAGGAGATTCAGACAAATAACTACTCACCATATTAGGATTTTATTCTTTTTCATCTTTCAGCCTTTTTCAGAACTCTCCACACACATACATACACACAAATACATAAATGTGCACAAGTCACAATATAAAGCATCTCTATATTCAGTTATTTATACTTCAGTAATGATATAGTGTTATGATTTTTTAAAACAGCAAAAGTAAATATTAAAAAGTAGTTTTGAAATACTTGATTTTTTATTAAAAAGGTAGTTTTGAAATATTTTATCTTTTCTATTTATATAGGTGAGGGAAATTAGATAATATAAACTGTACATTTTATTACTCCAATCCAAGTTCATATATTTAAAACGAAATTTGCTTACTTAGAATTCTGCAGCAGACAGGATACAGGGGTTGTGTGATTGTAAGTTTCAGTAGAGAACAATGCAAATTCTGGGGAACTGGTGAATGAGATTCCTACCAAAAAGTAGTTGGTCCCCAGCTCCAGCTGATTTTTGCTGAATGTAAGCTCAAAGTTACCATATTTTAAAAATCCAGATATTTATTCAGAATCTTCAGATGTTTAAAACACTATAAAGGCCAAATAATACACACGTGTAGCACCTGACCCAAGTTCATTACTTCTACTTTTAAGTGAATCAAGAAGTGGGCATGTCTACTTCAAGTTGAGTCTCTTGATCTTTTTTTTCCCCTGCACTTTGAACCTCTTTAAATGAAAAGTAATATAAGCTTTCCTTTGTAATATAGCTAACCAAAGTGCTTTCTTCTAAACTACTGCATTTAAAGTCTTCTGTGAAATTTCACAGATAGGTTACAAATAATAACAAATCAAAATGAGTAAAACAGCAAATTAAAATGATACTTATAGTACGTTAAAGATAAATAGGATCATGGAAATTACACAGTAAACCCTCCAATTTGCAAATGAAGAAACTCTAGATCAAGACAGTGACATTTTCTCATTTTAATAGGAGAATAATAAAGTATATTTTGTGCACTGAGTCAAGAATGTAGAAGTTACAGCAACCAACAGAATCTTTTGAAGGGAGAAATTATTGTAGTTATTTCTCAGAGTTGGTAGGGAATTCACTGAAAAGGTGTAGTTCAAATTGTGTTCACTTGTTTGTTTGTCAGATAAATTTTTAACTCCTCTGTCTTTGGCACTGCTGTAGGGAATCTACATGACATATAAGAATCAAACTACTGATTTCCAATTTCCTGGAATCTCTAGCAGCTCTTAGGGCTAATTTCACAGCAAATCATGGAAATGATTATTCATCATTTCTGAGATAAAGAAAAATTGTAGGAAAAGAGCACCAAGTGAAAATTAAATCTATTGTCTTAGTAAAAGAAAATAAACCTTAAAAATTGAGGAGACAGTTATCTATACACCTATGATACAGCTACATAGATGACACATTTACCTTAGTATTTATAAGATGTATATTTTCAAGTATTAAACATACCATATGCAGAGAGTAAAACTTTTACCTTAAGGCAGACTCTGATATAATTCCTCAAATATCTTTCATATTATGTAAGCAGGAGATTTCTACTATGAACTCTTAATCTTGAAGTTAAAAACAAACACAAAAACAAACTAGAGTGCCAGAGGTTATGGACTCAGAGATACGAGTAAATCAATTTCCATATTTTTTTTTTAAATTGCACAAGTCAAATTGTATGTATCATCATTTGTCAGGTTTCCTGATAGCAAACTCAGTTTTCTTCCCATGACACCTGAGTACTACTTAACAGGAATTTGTTAATGCTCTAAAGCCATATGCAAAATATGCCTTTCTTAATTTAAGTTTCTTATATCTTAGTATATTTAGAATTGAACTATCTTTTAGAATCTAACCATAGAAAACTGTCTCTACTTAAGATAGATCCTATTAGTTCTTTAACATTTTAGTTCAATTCATTTTTAATAAATTCCAAGAAAAGTATAATTCATTCAGTTAAACATCAAGTAAGTAAGAGAGGTGAGAAATAAAATCCTTGGTCCCGAGGCGCTCACAATCATAAGAAAAGTCAATATATGATTAAGTCTCAAAGCATAATGTGTAGATACATGAAAGAGATAGTTAGGAAACAGGTAAACAGACTAACTGAAGAAAAGGAGTTTAAATGTCTCAAGTAAAAGAAAGAGTTTAACAATGACATCAACAAAGAGGCAGAGTAGGCAGCTCCAATGTCTTGCTCCCCCACAGAACCAGTGAAATACGAGCAGAAATTGTCAAAACCAACTTTGTGTGAATTCTGGAAAAGGGTCAAATGTGAACAGCAACCGAGTATACACTAAATCAATAAAAAGGCCACCTGAAAATGAAAACTAAGCTTTGGTTTGCATCTACTCTTTCCCCAACCTTTCACCAAGCACAGCAGCAGTTTTGAAACTCGTGGAAACCGTAAAATGGTACAACCACTGTGTAAAATGGCTTGGCAGTTTTTCAGAAACCTAAACATAAAATACCATATGACCTAGCAATTCCACTCCTATTTATATTCTTAAAAAGAACTGCAAATAGGGGTTCAAATAGATACTTGCGTACTCATGTTCACAGTAGCATTATTTACAATTGCTAAAAGATAGAAATAACCTAAGTGTCCATCAGCAGATGAACAGACAAACTAAATGTGATATATGCATATAATGCAATATTATTCATCCACAAAAGAAGGAAATTATAATAAATGCTACAACATGGATGAACCTTGAAAATATGCTAAGCAAAAGTAGCCAGATACAAAAGACAAATATTGTGTGAGTCCACTTATATTAAAAATTTTTTAATAGAAAAAATTCATCTAAATACAAAGTAAATTACAATTGACCAGGGGGTGGGAGGATGGGTAAATGCCTAATGATGACAATATTTTAGTTAGGACTTACAAAAAAGTTTTGGAAATGCATTGGTAACGGCTGTACAACATTGGGAACATAATTAATGTCACTGACTCATACACTTAAAAATAACTGAAATAACTGAGATTGCAAAATAAAATAAAATAGGAAGTCTTAAATAAAGTAATATATACGTCTGATCTTATAAGATAACTAGATTTTTAGAAGATTAACAAAAAAAGAAAAAAGAACAGACAATTCAGGTAAAGAAAATAGCATGCATACAGGCATGAAAAGCTGAAATAGATTGGAGATAAATTGGAAAAGGGAGGCCTGCAGTGGATTGTGGTATCCATAAAAAGTCACCTAGGATTTCATCTAGAAAAAGTAATAATTTGCAATGATGAAAGAGGGGAAATAGTATGATCATATTTATAAATTTTGTTAAATTAGAAGATGCTTTAGAGGAAGGAATGAATTGGAATATGTAAGAGCAGTAGAGATTATTGTAAAAAGTTTATAAGATGAAAACATTGGAGAACATATAAGAGGAGATATGAGAGAAATATTGGAAGTGATTGAGAAACAAATGGACGCATTATGGAAGTATCTAAATTATGTATATAATGATTTATAATGCAGGTATACGGTCCAAGTATAACATCAGAATTTGTACCCCAACACCTTACTGATGTGTCATGTGAGACTTAAGTTCTAAAGCACATCGCTTATGTTTTCATGTGATCCTTTCTTCTGGAGTATCAGATAGTGGTACCTACTAAAATTGCTTCCCAAAACATAAATTAGTAAAAGTTAAGAACAAATATGCTGGGAAAAGAAAAGAAATGCAATTTCTAATTATAGACAACAGGACACAGGGTAAAATAGAAAATTACACTAATCATTTTGCATGTGCCAAATGCCCTTTATTTTATAAATCCCTTTTGCAACAATATTTCAGTGACATATATATATTCTGAGCAGTATCTCATAATATGGGGCAAAGAAAAAAATGGTTTTTCAATACCAACGTTCTAGTTAAATTTCATGTTCATAGTGTAATTATACTGTGTGTAGACAAAGCAAAAATGATTTTTCTATTTTTCCCTTGAGCTACCCATTAATGACAAGGGAATAAAATATTGCATTTTATTGTAGGCTTGAAATTCAATAAAGCTTGTTACTTAAATGCTGTAGGGATATACGATGATCTCTAACTCCAGTCACAGTGAATCGCAAATATTTAGTTTACTATATTTTACTCTAATGTATACCTCGCTCATGAACTTAGAATACAAGTTGTTTTGTGGATTTCAGGCTTTCTTTTCTTTTCTTTTATTATAGAGATATGATGTCCAAGTCAGGATTAAGTACACAAGTAATATATGTGCCAGTGATGTTTGGGCCTCCAACCTGTCTTCACTTCCCCTGATTTAGGACTAGGTACCCTTTGTATTGTTATGTGTCCCCTTTCCTCACCCTCCAGCAATGTTCTGCTACTGCTGATCCCTCCCGTGTATTATTATGGTTAATGTTCAGGTACCACTTATGAGTGAGAACTTATGATATTCAGTTCTTTGTTTCTGTGATAGATCACTAGGTGTGTGATTTGTTTTGTATAGAAATAATATCCTTACTCCTATCTAAAAGTAGATTGACATACTGTTGATGACAATGGATTTGTGATCCTGAATAAGCAAAGATACTAAATACTAGAATCAGAAGAATTCATTTTGGTTGGCTTTATGGTTTCATGCAGACAAATTTATTAAAATAGTATATTACATGCACCTGGCCACAGTCCATTAATGTTTTTTTATTAAAGTTTCTTGAGAAAGGTATAATTTTTTTAACAAAATGTATTGGCAAGATTATTGCTCTTCTTTCTGAGTTGTCTGATTTGCTTGAGAACAGTTTAGTTGGTAAACAAAATTTCTGAGAAAAGAAATTCACTGGATCTTTGCTCTAAGCTATAATATATCTCCTTCTGTTTTAACTCTCCTCAGCCATGATTCCAGCAACAAACTCTTGAGCCTAGAGCCACATTTCAAGTCCAATTTAACTTGAAGGTATTGCAAATTAAGAGATACTCCTAGAATAATTTCCTCTTGTTTGAATGGAATAGAACATAAATATCAGGAATGAGAGAAGTGGCATCATTATATATTCTATAAATGTTTAACATTTGGTAACACGAGAATATTATAAGCAAATTTACACCAATAAAATTTTTGGCAGCTTAGTTTTTGAGACTTCTCAAAAACTGCCAACTACCAAAACTCATTTAAGAAGAAAAACATAACCTGAATAGGTCAATATCTATCAAAGGAGTTGTATTTGCAGTTTAAAAACTTTGTCACAAAGGTGACTTCAGAGGCAAATTTTTATAAACAGTTAAGGAAGAAATAATTCAATGGTTTTTCAAAAACTTAAGTGAGAAGGGATACTTTCCAAGTTATTCAATGATATTAGCAAATAACTATGATACCAAAAGCAGGTAAAGATAAGAAAATAAAACTATGGCACAGTATTGCTCATAAGGTAGGATTTAAAAAATTACAACAAAATTTTAGCAAATTAAATTCAAAAATACATAAATAGGATAATATATTATGACCAAATGTGGTATAAACCAAAAATATAAGGTTGATTTAATATCTGAAAATGAATCGATGTGATCTCCATATGATATACTAAAAAAAACACCTTTATAGATGCAGAAAAGTGTTTGACAAAGTTTAACATGCAATTCTAATAAATGCTCTACACAAAGTAAAAATAGAAGAACATTTCCCTAATATGAAAGAGCATCCCCAAAATACCTATAATAAGCATGTAAAAACTAACATCACTTAATTGCAAAGTTTGCTCAATGGCTTTGATTTAGATAATATAATCTGATATATTTAGTCTATCAAAAAAGTATAGACAGGAACAGATTATCATAACATTCCATACAGATTACTGAAAGTATAATGCAGTCTTCACATCTTTACATACCTTGTGCTATGTCTAAATAACCACATCAGCATAATATTTAAATTAAAACTTCTGTTCATGAAAAAAAGTTAAAAAGTAATATAAAAAAGTAGTGATTGAGAACTAAATTATATAAAGACTATTGAAGACAAAAAGAAGACAAACAGTACATTAGATAAATGGGCTAAAACATCAGCCTTCTCATAGAGGAGGCAAGAAAAATGACTCATAAAGAATGGGGACTCAAACTGAACAGAAATCAGAAAAATATAAACAAAACCAAAATATGTTATTTTATACCCATGAGATTTTCAAAATTAAGAAGTTGAAAGACTCTTTTATCGTTCAGAATTAAATGCATTGACTTTATAGTTAAAAAACAATCATGAATATATATCAGAAATATAAAGTTGAGCAAAAAAGCAATTCTAAGAAAATAATGCTATTTAGATAAAGGGAAAAATAAAATCAAATAATATAACTTATTATGCATATTGCATATGGTAAAACTTTGCATATTAAGCAAAATATTAGGAATATAAGGGAATGAAGAACAAATTTTTGAATATCAATCATTTCACTGAGGAAAAATGGAAGGGCACAAAGCAGATCTGATGCTGATAATCATTTTCAAGTGCAGTGGAAGAAATTCAAATGTCCTTTGTGTTATTCTTTGTACCACTGATAAATCACTTTGACATTAAAAATAAAGGCCCTATTGTTAAACACATATACCACACACTAAATTTTAACATTTGTCCTTTACTGCTTAATGGATTGATGGACTGTAGGAATTTCTGTTTTTAAGGAAAACTTTCTTCTTTCATTTATAATTTTAAAATTTCAATATTGGTGGAACTGAGGCAGGTTATTCAGGTTAGATTAGAAATATATAAATTTCATGTAGGTAATTCTAAATTAGGAATAGTGTTCAGGCATTTTTCATTATTGACACAACAGGTCTGACCACCCTGCAGGCTAGAATGTGGACTTAACAGTGCAAGTCCACCCTTTTGGTTCATGATTAATATAATAATCACTGTAAAAGTGTATTAATTTCCTTGTGGAAAGCAAATACCCAAGCCCATCCCTTAGCTCATCAGAGGTATAGAAATGGTAGTCAGCCCACCTTTCAGTTCATGGTTTAACATAATAATCACTATAAAATTCTGTTAAGTGGCCTGTCAAAGGCAAAATGCTTGTTCAAGGAAAGACCCCCCTTTAACTCATCAAAGGTGGGGGACTAGTAATCTTTCAGCAACAGATACCTAAAACTTTCTTTTTAGCATAATAATCATTGTGAAATTATATCAAGATTTTTTTTGTAAAAAGCAAAGTTTTGGTCATTTTTAATATGCCTGTGCCTCTCCAGCATGCTTTCCTTTCTCCCGCCAGCAAATTCTGTTTTAAAACTACACTGGCCATATAGAAATTCCTTTTGGTGGAAAGTCAAAGAACTCATGGGTTGTCACATCACGCCTCACCTGGCAACAGAACTTGACCTTACCTGCAGTACATCTGAGTGCATTAATTTGCAAACAAATGACTTTATTGACTGAGTATATTTAAACTCCACAAATTTAAAACATTGGTGAAAAAAATAAATTCAGCATAAATCCTCTTCGTATTAAAAAAAGTCTCATTATTTATAATCAATGTACACTATTTTTCTCTGAGTCAGTTTTATAAATTACCTATTTTTTAAATATACTGAAAGCAAGTTAAACTATTAAAGTTTATATGATGAAAATGCCAAAACAGTTTTAATAGAAAAAACATTCAGCCTGAGGAAGTGGCTCATGCCTGTAATCCTACACTTTGGGAGGTAGAGGCTAGCGGATTGCTTGAGTTCAGGGATTCAAGATCAGCTGGGCAACTTGTCAAGATCTTGTCTCTACAATAAGTCAAAAAAATTAGCTGGGCATGGTGGCATACGCCTGTAGTTCCAGCTACTAGGAAAGCTGAGGTGGAAGGATCACCTGAGCTCAGCAGGTCAAGGGTGCAGTGACCATGAGCATGTTACTGCACTCCAGCCTGGGTGACTGAGTGAGACTCCTACTCAAAAAAAAAAAGGAAAGAAAAAACTTTCAAATAATTATGACCAGAATGGAATAAAACAGTTTTCTCTTCTTTGCATGTATCTGCAGAGTCATTCATTTTTTGAACAGAGTTTTAATTTGCAAATCAAGTATTATAGAATCTGGACATTAGACTGGATCTAAACAGAGAAGTTATTTTATATGTGTGTTTTATATATATATATATATATATATATAAAACAAATATATATATTACATTGTTGCATCCTGAATAAATTTCACCTATTCACCACAAAAAATCTGTCTAAAACTACATTTGTAACTATCGTCATAGTTGATATGATGTATCTAATACGTAAATATGAAATTGTACTTCCCAATTGTAATTTCTATTAATATTAGTAAGAATAGCATAGCCTCACTAAAACATAGCATCTTCACAGTTGTGAAAATTAGCTTCTGTTTTTGTAGCTTTAGGGAATAGATTTGTAATAGGACCTACTACTGATGGTTTTATGAAAAAACTGAAATGTGTCAGAAGATTAAAATTTCCTTCATTTCCAAACTTCTTTGGTTTTACATTGCATGCATACTTCTTGAACAACTATTACTAAAACATGCACCTCTTTCTAAATCCTAAAAAAAAACAAAAACAAAAACAAAAAACCTACCTATTTAAGTGTGATGAAATGTAGTAGTTTGGTAGAAAGGACCTCTTCCATGCTCTTCCATGATTCATTTCATCAATGTGAAGGATAAAATCATTATTTGCTAAAAAATATCAAATTATAGCTTTACACATGAGAAAATTCAGAGCGACAGTCTTCATAAGTAGTAGCAGAATTTTTTTTTAGCTAACGGGATTGGTATTAGGACAACCAAGACACAGTCTGATACAGGGTTAGCCTCTTTTATAATAAACTAGTGTTTGCAGGACAAATGTATTAAATGTAATAGAATTCAATTAATGTGAAGATTGTCATGGAGCAGTTTGGCTTGTTAGGAATCTGTTCACTAAGGAATGAAAACACTGGGGGAGATTCTATTTTAAATGCATAATTCTTCCTGATTTACTAGGACTCTCAAAATAGTTTTGTGGCCAGTACTTACTCTGTTTCTTTTCTCTTTCCATCATACTTGTTGGGTTTTTTCCCCTCAAATTTATGCATAAAAATAACATACACCAAACAGGATAGAGGAACACAATATTTTCCACTTTAGTAGCACTAGGATGATGAAGTTATCTGAAAAAAACCTAAAATATAAATGATTTTAGAGCTATCTTCTATAAATGACATTATATAATCTTGTTCCTACTAGAACAGAAGCATAAAGGAAAATATACAAGAAACAGAGAAAAGTAATATTAAAAAATTGTTCACATTGGATTGAAAAATAAATTTCACAGAAAAGTCTAAATATCTTGAAAAGTATTGTTTGTAAAAGAAAAGATAACTTAGAGGATACAACACTAAAATAGCAAATATAACACTGCGCTATAAGCTCTGTGTTAGGTTTTTTTTTCACCCAAATTCTTTCAGTTAATCTTAAAAGTGGCCATGAAGTAAAGAGTTTAATCCCTTATAAATAATGGAATTGAAGCTTTCAGGGAAAAGAATTATGTACTTAAGGTGTTTTAGTTATTGAAGGGTAGAATCTCAAGGCAATTCAGGTCTTATAATTCCAAACTGAAGAAAAAAATATATTCTATAGATGAGATGGTAACTAGAAATAAACCTGGTTGGTTAAGTGGATAGTCAGTTTTGCAAAAAAGTTAGGAAATTAGGGAGATAATTATTCTTTGTCTCAGTGATAAGAAATAGAAAGATTATTTAAAAGTATCTTTTATTTATCTTCTTTCTTCAGTACTGTTTGGCAACTTTTAACAAAAGAAACAAACAAGAAAGTGGATTAGAATTGGGAAACAGAAAATATATTGTTCTATTCCTCCATTTATTTATTTAGCTATTAATTTCACAAATGTTTCTAGTTGAGTAATATTTTAGTGTTGATCATAAAAGCAAGGTATAGTCATGTACTGTTTAGCCATGGGAATTCGTTCTGAGATATGCAGCCAGGCAGTTTCATCATTTTTCAAACATCATAGAGTGTACTTAAACTACACACTTAGGCTATACAATGTGGTCTATTGCTCTTAGTCTACAAATCTGTACAGCATGTTACTATACTGAATACTGTAGGCAATTGTTCCACGATGGCAAGTATTGACGTTTCTAGACATATCTAAATATAGAAAAGGTGCAGTAAAAAGATGGCATTGAAGATAAAAAATAGTACACCTGTATAGAGTACTTACCACAAATGGAACCTGCAAAACTTGATGTTGCTCGTGATGTGTCAGTGAGTGAGCAGTGAGTGAGTGTGAAGTTCTAGGATATTGCTACACACTACTGTGAAGTTCATAAGCATTTAGGCTGAGTTAGATTTATAAAACATTGTTTTCCTTTCTTTAACAATAAATTAACCTGAGCTTACTGTAACTTTGTTACATGACACATTGTAATTACTTTTTTACTTCTTGACTCTGGTAATAGTATTTAGTTTAAAACACAAACACATTGTATAGCTGTACAAAAATATTTCCTTCTTTATATCCTCAGTTATAAGCTTTATTTGTTTTTAAATTTTTATTTTTTAAACTTGTTTGTTAAAGACTAAGACACAAAAATACACATTAGTCTAGGTCTACACAAGGTCAGGATCACCAATATCACTGTCTTCCGCCTCCATATCTCATCCCACTAGAAGGTTTTCAGGGGCAATAATAGACACAGAGCTGTCATCTCCTGTTCTGGAATACCTCCTGAAGAGCCTGCCTCAGGCTCTTTTACAGTTAACTTTTTTTTCACAAGTAGAAGGAGTACACTCTAACATAATTTTAAAAATATAGTATAGTAAATACATAAAGCAGTCATATAGTCATCTATTATCATTATTACGTATTATGTACTGTACATAATTATATGTGCTATACTTTATATGACCATCAGCAAAGCAGGTTTTTTTATACCAGCATCACTACAACCACATGAGTAAAGCATTGTGCTATGACATTTTGATGGCTATGGCGTCACTAGCAGTAAAAATTTTTCAGCTCCATTATAATTTTATGTGACTGCCATTGTATATGTGGTCTATTTATATTTTTTTGAGTTTAATCTTTTTAATTTTTTATCTTAAATATGTGGGGTATAATTCAGAGTTAGGAATACAAATGTCTATTATGCAGGTACCCTTTTGATGAGCTGTGCCCCCCCATCCCCCAGCAGTTTCCCACTACTGCCAATCCCACCATTGCCCTCTCCTGGCAGTTTCCCACTAGTGCCGATCCCTTTCTTATAGTATTACCATAATTGTTCAAGGTCCGCTTATGAGTGAGAACATGTGATATTCGGTCTTGGTCTGTTGTTGACGGAAAAGTCATTATGCAGTACATGACTGACTGTATTGGAAACAGTAAAGAATCGGGGTCTATTAGCAAAAACAACAATAAAGCAAATTCAACGAATTCAGATAAAACTATGTAAATCAGCAAAATATTGTTGGAAAGACAGATAAATGGGGAGATGCGTTGGATGTTAGGCAAAGGGTGTGATCCTACAGGTTTAGATTTGAGTTGGCATTCACACTGCCTTAAGGGCCCTATCTGAAGTCATAGTTTTATAAAGAAAATTCTAGAGAGAGCAGAGTAGGTGAGTCAACACACCTAAGACCCTAGGTCCTGTCCTGTGGAAACTAGTTTTGTTGAAAGAGAAAGGGAATAATAGGATAAACAAACAAATATGCAATAAAAATGAAGAAATATCCTGCATGATCTTGAAATAGAGAAGTCTAGGAACAAGGTGGGGGGAAGGATTTAGGGACCTAAATAAGTTCCTCACAAATACCTGTTTGAAGACAGTCTACTTAATAAGAAATTAAGAAAATGAAGCACTAGCAGTGTAGAGAACTTAGGGCAAAGCATTTTGAAGAGACACATAAACAACGTGTGTAAAGGTTTTAAGCATGAAGAAGTTGAGATGTTCTTGAAGCTGAAAATATTTCTATGTGGCCAAAAGTTGATTAGACTGGCAGGAGATGAGATTTGAAAGGCAAGGAGTGACCAAGTTTTCAGACCTTTATAATTGAGAAAACAAAAGGCCAAAGACCAAGGTACCTGTCTAAAGTTAAATCAACTAGACACAAAATCTACTGTAGTATAGGTCTCCTAATTCACTATTAAGAGCTACTTATTTCCTATATCGTATAGGTTCTAAATAGATTATATAAACTAGAAAATATATTTTAAAAGAGGAGATGCTATTCAACAGCTGACCTTTGCCTGCTTATGCTGATTATCAAGTGTTCCACACAAAAGTCATGATCCAATTACACAAAATAACCACAGTGTACCAAGTGGCATCTTTACTTCTCCAATCATTTGAATGCCCTAATAATAGAGTTATCCAATTTTCTCAGGCTCTATGTTCTATAATTTATAAACACAATGTCCAAAATAAAATGAAAGTGTGTCCATTTTTATATCAGTAATAAAGAATGCAAAACCAACCATGCTTGGTGGCTCAGCCTGTAATCCCGCGCTTTGGGAGGCTGAGGTGAGTGGATTGCCTGAACCCGTGGGTTCCAGACCCGCCTGGGCAACTTGGCGAGCCCTCATCTCTACAATACATTGAAAACTAGCCAGGCGTGGTAGCGCGCGCCTGTAGTTCCGGCTACTCGGAAGGCTGAGGCGGAAGGATCGCAGGAGCCCAGCAGGTTGAGGCTGCGGTGGCCGGGAGCGGCCACTGCACTCCAGCCTGGGTGACAGAGTGATACTCCAACTCAAAAAAAAGAATGCAAAACCATTACGTTTGTAATATGTTGTAACTTTTCAATATGCATATGTGATTCTGCAGTAGAAATAGATTTATGCTTTCTCGGCATTAATATTTTAACCAGCTGACCTAGGAGGTAGCTAAAATGCCCTGGGGGAGTTTGGATGAGAAATTAAACTCCTCCACATTGGCAATTCAGGTAACTCTACTCTCACAGACTGAGAGGACCTCGACACACATCAGTTTTCAGAGCCCTGAGGGGAAAAATATACTCAACAAAAAGAAGAAAATCAATGGAAAGAAGTTGTTCGCAGAAAGTTTGACAAGACTTGAAGTTCCAAATACAAATTGGTGGTTGATTCCTGAACCTTGCCGATTTCCACTAGCTATTAAGGCTTGGGAAATTTGGGATAAGTATCCAATGAACTTTTATAATATGGTTGTCCATTTTAAAAGATGCTGCAACTTGCAGAGCTTATATTTTTTGTATTTCGCTCTTGCTAAAGTATATCTTTAGAGCTTTAGTATTCTTTATGTTTTAGTAGAAGAATGAGAAAACCTGAAGTGATTTAAGATTCTGCTCATCAGTAAAGAAACAACCCTGAGTAATTAATTTTTCTTCTCCAATGTTCAATTCTGTAATTTATAAAACAATGTTAATCTCTTTAATTTATGAATACTTTGAGGATTAAATAAAAAGCACAGGGAAAGAAACCTAACATAATTCTTGACAACTGCAGCTGCTCTTTCATAGGCATTCCTATTTTTACTTTGTCATTCAGATGTTTTTGTTTGTTTTTTTGGGTTTTTTTTTTTTAGCTTGATTTGGCTTTTTCTTTTTTTCAGCACCAACCCTAAAATTTTATGCCAGACAGTTTTCATTTTCTATAATTTTCTGGATAGCCACAATTGTTCCTTGATGCCGCAATGCTTATTTTGTATTCTAAATAACTTACTTCTCAAAATAGCTTTAGGATATATATATATAATGTATATTATATATTATACATAATTTGTATATAAAATATATATATACAGAGAAAGAAATAACATGTGATAAGATTAAATAAATATTACCATTTAATTTTTTATTTAAGTAAATTAGCACCAGTTTAAAACAATACCATTTGATTTTACATAATTAATCACCTTCAGATAAGAGAGACTGGGGAAAAGCATTTAAGTGACTTTAAATATAAAATAGTTTCCAGTGACAATAATTTTTGTCTCTTTAAAATTGTATAGTGTAAAACATTCTTTTGAATGTATAATTAAAAGGTTGATGCTTAATGTAAATAATTTGAGAGATGAAATTTAGTATCTTACTATGGTTTAAGTTGCCATGATTTTGATTACTGGAGATTATAACAATATTTTCATATGTTTTATAATTTACATTTCTTTTTCTTAAAATGCATATTCATATAATTTGCTCATTTTTTTGTTTTTGATATTTGGGAATTTTTAATTTTGCTCATTTATAAAAGTATTTCTATGTTAGATAGCTAATACTGAAAAGGATTAAAATGAAAACAAAAATAGTAATTTTACAACTCAGTGACTGACATTTTGGTATGCTTTCTTTAAGTGCTCTTTTTTCCTAGGGTTCTTTTTTAACCCAATATGTAACAATAATTTTTATAATATTAATTTTTCAAATCATAATTTTATGTTGCATACTATACAATAATATCTTACTATATCAGATATTGTTCTAATAATTTGTTCTAAGAATTGTCAACTCGTTGATGACTATGTTTAGTTTATGTTTTACTTTTTCCTTCAAATTTTTCTGAATATACAGCTTTTTTAAACTGTCTTATTTTCAAATATATCTATATTTTTGCAATTTCAACTTTTGGAGTCTTGCTTGGGTGACATTATCATTCCATGTTTATACAAAAATCCATTTATATTTCCCTTTAAAGCAAGAAATTGATCTTAATTTTTCAGTGATATATTTTTTTTTCTGGTGGGGAGTCATGGAATCCATGAGACAAAATTTCACATACAAGTTTATGAACAGACTTTGTAGATCTCTCAAAATCTATTCATAAACTACCTAAAAGCTATAAAAGCATGCTTCAAGTTTTTCAAAAAAGTAGCATAATCAGAGATGAAATCATTGTGTAATCCAGGGGCTAATAGCCTCTTGTTAATTATTTTGTTGTTTTGTTTGTTTGTTTACAATTTGCAATGTGTGGAAAAGATGTGCAATGCTTCAAGGGGGGTATTTGATATTGTAGTGAGAAAACTTAGCAGAATGATAAGAAGCCAGAAGTCTGATTCTTATACTAATTCTATCAGTAGCTCAGTGACCTGAAAAAAAGTCATTTAATTATCTTTATCCAAATCTTAATGAAAAATATTTATATATGTGTATATTGTATGTGTGTTAATATGTGTGAGTGTACATGGCTGAGAGGTTGAGGGAGAGTAGAATAAATGATGTCTAATATCTTTTCAATTTCTAAAAGATATATAAAACCAAAGTTGTGGTGTGTTATATAGCACTAATTTCATTACAATTTTATTAAGATACAATTTTTGTACAGTACAAAGCACAAATTTGAAGTATAATATGCATTGAGCTTTGATTAAAATATGAAAACATACACCAGTGAAACCAACACCAGAGACAATATTTAAAACATTTCCATCACCCAGAAAGTTCTTTCCTGGCCCATTCCAGTCAAAGACAGCCATTGATCTGGTTTTTATCAGCAGAAATCAGTTTTACCTGTTTCTAACACCACATAACTTGAATTAAACAGTATGTATTCTGTGGTTTTTATCTTCTTCCCACATATATTACATAATGTTTTTGAAGTTAATGTAAATTGTTGGATGAATCAGTAGTACTTTTTAAAAAATTGTCATGTCATATAAATATACCACAATTCCCTCCACCACCCATTTTCTTGCTGATACACATTTGAGCTATTTCCAATTTGGAACCATGAAGAACAAAGCCATTAGAAAACCTTATATAAATTCGTCTGTGGATCCAAGCTATCATTGCTCTTGAGTAGATACCTAGGTGTGGAATTACTGGGTCACAGAATAGATTCATATTTAATTTTATGAAAATCTGCTAAATAATCTTTCAAAATGGTTGTACAATTCCATAATCTCATTTACTATGTACTAGATAGAGTTCCAGAAGTGTATTATTCTTGCCAGCATTTGATGTTGTAATATTTTAGAATTTTAGCTATCACCATGAAGCAAGATTTCAGATTACTAGGTCCAAAAAGTAATTGGTCTACCAATTAACTAAAAATAATTTGCGAAGGGGATCCCTTCCCCCCAGAAAAACATAATTATTTTCTGGAGGGTGGATCTCTTGTAGACTACCCATGCTAGGTAAGTATCCTAAGAACCCATCAACATCAGTGTACCAGCTAGTCTTGTTGTGAGAGTACTAACTGTGTTCAGCTTAAGTGACCTTTTTTCTTTTTTTCTTTCTTTTTTTTTTTTAGATTCTTTCAAGAGTTTGCCCATGTAATGACTGGTGATGTAGGAATGCACCTGCCCACACGCTCTTAAGATTCAGCAGTTTTTGACCAAAAAACAGCATGTCCCTAGTGCCTCACCCTCCCTATTCACCCAATCTCATTTCCCCTGTATGAAAAAACCTTCAAAGGGAAACGTTTGGCGAATGTAGAAGATGTGAAACAACAAATGACAGAGCACTAAAAGGCATCAAAATTGACAAGTTCAAAACTGTTTTGAGCAGTGATAAAAGCATGTGAATAGGTGTATTGCATCAAATGGAGAGTAAATTGAAAGTGACTGAAGTTTAAACCTCTAAGAATTAATACACAATTTTTTATAAATAAATTCTAGAGTGTTTGGATTCTCCTCCCCATATATATCTTCAGTTATTCAGGTTTTAATTTCTCTTAACAAATGTTTGGCATTATAAGTGTGTCTTTTAGTTAACTTTATTATTATTTATTTTGTGGTTTAAATACTCTCATAAAGATATTAAACTTTTATTTTCTAGGATGAAATACTATGTACCTGGTATTTTGTGATCTTGCTAATTCCACTCATTAGTTTTTAAATTTTTTGTAAATTTTGTAGGCTTTTTTATACATGCAGTCAGATCATCCATGAGTGCTGATAGTTTAAATCTTTATGCTATTCCTTTCTTTTTCTTGTCTTACTATTCTTGCTTATTAATAAGAACTCCAGAACATTATTAAATATAAGTAATGAGAAAAAAATATTTTTGTATTGCTTCTAATACTGAAGGGACAGTGCTTAATATTTTAGCATTTAATATGAAGTGATTTTTTATAGATGCCCATTATCAGGAATACAGGTAATTTCTTTCTATTACTGTTTTGATGAAATGTATATCATGAATTGATGTGTATTGCTTTTTCTTCCTCTATTGAGATGTCCAAAAATATTTTCCCTTTATTCTATGAATGTGTTCAATTGCATTGAATGTTTACTGGTGATTAATTAACCTTTGGATTTCTGAAATAGATGCCACAGAAACATGGTATGTTATCTTTTATATATGTTTTTGGAATTAACTTACTAAATTCTTGTTTAGAATTTTTGCCTTTATTTGCTTGCATTTTTTTTTTGTAATGTTTTTGCCTGATTTTGAATATTAGGGTTTTGGTATCAAGGTAATGATATCGGGGTTGTGGCATTAGAGTAATAATATGAGGATTATGATAGTTTCATAAAATGTGTTGGTAAGGATTCCTTTTTTATTTGTCTTATAAAAGAGTTGTGGAACTTTGGTACTATTTTATTATTAACTGTTTAATCGAAATTTATGAGTTAAATTACCTAGGGAAAGCTTTTAAATATAATTTAATATATAATTACTCAGATTACCTACTTCTTTTTACAGTTTTAAACAGTGCTTTTTAAAGAAGCTTTTTAAAATTTTATGTAAGTTGTCAAATATATTGGCATAAATTGTTCATAATATAATATTTTATCTAGAATGTGTCATCATAAAATGGTCTAATGCTTATAATATCTGTCTATAATAATTTATCACATTCTACTTAATAAATGTTTTACTTATTTACATAAAATATAAGAAATTTACGACAGTAAAATTTTACTTTTCCACTCTCAGATCCTTGTTCTAGTGTTTTAAAATATTTTGTATCTGCATATGTAATAAACATTAATATAGTGGTATTATTTTATGTAAGTAATCAATTGGCTTTTAAAGAAATTAAAAGAAGAAAAAAGTGGTCATATATTTGCCCACATAAGTATCACTTCTGATGTTCTTTATTTCTTCCTATAGATCTGGTATCATTTTCAAGACCACCAAAATCCAAACGTCAGCAGAAGGATCCAGATCACCAAAATAAAGTTGCAGCTGCAGAGCACAGAAGACAAAAATATCATAGAAAAAATCAACAAGACAAAAAGCTGGTTCTTTGAAAAGATAAGTAAGATTGACTGACCCCTAGCCAGATTGGCTAAGAAAAAGAGAAAAAACCCAAGTAACTACAATTATAAATGCAAAAGATGAAGTCACCACTGATCCAGAAGAAATTCAAAAGATTATCAAAGATTACTATGCACACCTGTATGGAAATAAATTTGCCAACATAAAGGAAACAGAAGACTTTCTGTCATCTCACAACCTTCCAAGGTTAAAAAAAAGAAGACATTAAAACCCTAAATAGACCAATAACAATCCAGGAAATTGGCTCTGTCATAAGAAATCTACCTAAAAAAAAAAATAGATAATTAAATAAATAAATAATTAGAAAGCCTTGGACCAGTTCAGATTTTTCAACTGAATTCTACAAAAATATACAAGGAGGAGCTAGTACCAATCTTACTGAAAGTATTCCAGGCAATCAAGAAGATGGAATCATTTTATGAATCAAATATCACTTTGATATCCAAACCTGGTAAAAAGTAAGCAAGGAAAGAGAATTATAGGCCAATCTGCTTGATGAACATAGATACAAAAATTCTCAGTAAGATTCTAAAGTATAGGATCCAACAACACATTTCAAAAATTATCCACCACGACCAAGTTAACTTCATTCCCAGGATGCAAGACTGCTTCAACATTTGCAAGACCATAAATGTAATTCAATGCATTAACAGATATAAAAACAAGCACCACATGATCATATCATTAGTCACAGGAAAAGCTTTTGACAAAATTCAGCATTCCTTCTTGATAAAAACCCTTGAACATCTAGGCACAGAAGAAACATTCCTCAAAACTGTAAAGGCCATCTATGATAAACCCACAACCAACATACTGCTCAATGGACAGACGTTAGAAGCATTTCCCCTGAAATCAGGAACAAGACAAAGTTACCCACTCTCACTCCTCCTGTTTAACATAGTGCTGGAAGTTCTTGCTAGAACAATCAAGCAAAAGAAGGAAATCAGGGGTATCCAAATAAGAAAAGAGGAAGTTAAGCTATCCCTCTTTGCAGACGATATGATCCTATACCTTGAAAACCGTAGGGAGTTCTCCAAAAACTTCCTTGCACTAATAAATGACTTTGATAAAGTTTCGGGGTACAAAACCAAATGCAAAAAACAGTGATATTTCTATATACCAGTAGCAAATAGACAAAGAACCAAATAAAAAACACAATCCCTATTACAACAGCCACATACATACAAAAAAATGAAATACCTTGGCATCTTCCTAACCGGAGAAGTGAAAGATCTTTACAACAAGAACTATAAATCACTGCTCAAAGAAATCAAAGATGACACAAACAAATGGAAAGACATTCCATGCTCACGGATTGGAAGAATCAATATTGTCAAGATATTCATCCTTCCCAAGGCAATCCTCAGATTCAATGCAATACCCATCAAATTACCAACATCACTCTTCTCAGACCTGGAAATGACAATACAGAAATTCATATGGAAACAAAAAAGATCATAAATAGCCAAAACAATCCCCAGCAAAAGAAATGAAGCAGGAGCTTTCATACTTCCAGACCTTAAACTTTACTAAGAGGCCACAATAATCAAAACAGCCTGGTGTTTGTACAAGAACAAACATATAAACCAATGGAACAGAATAGAGATTTTGGAAGCAGAAAGTCAATCTCTCAACCAATGCATCTTTGATAAACCTGCCAATAACAACCATTGGAAGAGGAGACCTTATGTAGCAAATGGTGCTGGGAAAAGTGACCGACCACATGCAGAAGAATGAAATAGGACCTCTACCTATCACAATATGCACAAATCAACTCCAAATGGATCAAAGAATTAGTGTAAAACCTCAGACTATAAGAATACTAGAAGAAAAAGCTGGAGATATCCTCATGCACATTGGAGTAAGCCACCAATTCTTGATCATAATTCCAAAAGTGCATGCCATAAAAGATAAGATAGTCGCTTGGGTCCTCATCAAACTAAAATGCTTTTGTAAAGCAAAATAAACTATCAAGAAAGTGAGGAGACAACCAGAGAATGGAAAAAAAAATATTTCTAACTGTATATCTGACAAAGACCTAACATCCAGTATCTATAAGGAAATCAAACTATACAAAAGGAAAAAAACAAACAGCCCTATTAAAAAGTGGGCAAAGGACATGAATAGACATTTCTAAAAAGAAAATATACATACAACCAACAAACACATGAAAAAATGCTCAGCCTCACTAATGATCAGAGAAATGCAAATCAAAACCACATTGATATACCACCTAACCCCAGTAAGGATGGTCATCATAAATAAATAAAAAAACAACAGATGCTGGCAAGGATACAGAGAAAAGGGAAATCTTCTATACTGGTGGGAGTGCAAATTAGTTCAAGCTCTATGGAAAACAGTGTGGCAATTTCTAAAAAAAAACTAGAAATTGACCTTCCATATGACCCAGCAATCCCCTTTCTGGGAATACACCCAGAGGAACTCCAATCACTCTTCAAAAAATATACCTGTGCTTGTATGTTTAACTGCAGCACTATTCACAATAGCAAAAACATGGAACCAACTTTACTAGATAAAAAAATGTGGTACATATACATGATAGAGT
>CAUYQG010074850.1:0-34379 GCA_963574415.1 Tarsius wallacei | reverse complement strand
CCTCCCGGGCGGGGGGTGGGTGGGGGGGCGCGGCCACGCCCAACCACCCTGTGTGCAAGTTGGATCCCCCCCCAAAAAAAAAAAAAAAAAAAAAAAAAAAAAAAAATATATATATATATATATATATATATATTTACTATGTATCAGACACTGTGCTAGCTAGGTGCTGGGTTGGTAAGAACAGATAAGAAGACATTGTGCTTTTTTTCACAGAGATTACCAAGTCTGCCTATTGATCTCTAGTTATTTTATGTGTATTTATACACACTTGGTAGGAAACAAGAAGTCATTAATAGTTTTTAATATATATGTATACATGTACACATATATATGTATACACACAGAGAAGGTTCCAAAAAATGTGTACATATTTTAGAAAGGAAAAAAACCATTAAAATTGCAATACTCAATATATACTGATAACAAAAGATGAATACAAGTCAAGTTTGACTTCTGCAATTATAAGAGGTGCTCAAAGTGGTTACCATCAGCATCTGGACACTTCTGATTACAGCGAACATCTCTTAAAATGTACCTACATTTTTTTTGGCACCTCCAGTGTATGTACATGTGTGTGTGTATTTTTTTTTTTTTTTTGGAGTTGGAGTTGGAGTCTCACTCTGTTGCTCAGGCTGGACTGCAGTGGCACACTCACGACTACCGCAGCCTTAATCTGCTAGGCTCAGGTAATCCTTCTGCCTTAGTCTTCCAAGTAGCTGGAACTACAGGCACAGGCCACGATGCCCAGTTAATTTTTTTGATTTATTGTAGAGACAAGGTCTTGCCAAGTTGCCCAGGCTGGTCTCAAACCCTGGGTCTCAGGCAATCCTCTTGCCTCTACCTCCCAAAATACTGGAATTATAGGCGTAAGCTTGCAACTGGCCTCTATTTTTTATTGAGGTGCATTAACAATTTAAACGCAGAAATCTTACATGTTCTATTCAATGAGTTTTGATAAATTAATATACACATGTAGCCATCACCTCCAGGTAAACCAGTAGGAAACATATGTGCTTATATAGAACATTTCCATTTCTCAGAAAGTTCCCTTGTGTCCCTTTCCAGTCAATCCTCACTTTTTCTCTATGTTGCTCTGTGTATTTTATTGGTGAGGTGTATGATTTCCACAATACAAATATGCCGCAATTTATTTATCCATTCTCCTATTGATGGACATGTGAATTATTTCTAGTTTTGGATTATCATGAATAAGGCTGCTATTTTGTGTAATAAAAACATTCATAACATACAAACTTTTTTTTAAAAACTAAATATTGAAAGCTGGAATTACTGGATCACAGTGTAGATATACACTTAACTTAAAAGATACTGTTAGTTTTCCAAGGTGGTTGTATCATTTTATAGTCCCATCAGCAATACAGGAAACTTCTTGTTCCATTTCCTTGTTTTGTTTGGGTGGTGCTAGTTATTTTTATTTTAGCTATTCTAATGAGTATGAGATCATATTTAATTGTGGTTTTTATTTGCTTTTCTGTGATGGCTTAAAGACGCTGAGTACTTCTCCATGTTTACTAATATATTTTTCTTTGTAAATATGTTCAAGTCTTTTGCTCATTTTAAAAACTGGAGCTGGGTGCGGTGGTTCATGCCTGTAATCCTAGCACTTTGGAAAGCCAAGGTGGGAGGGTTGCTTGAGTTCAAGACAAGCCTGGGCAATACAGTGAGCCTTCGTCTCTACAAAAAATACAAAAATTAGCTGTGTGTGGTGGTGTGTGCCTGCAGTCCTCGCTACTGATGGGGGGTGGGAGGGAGTAAGTTGGGAGGATCTCTTGAGCCCAGGATGTCAAGGCTGCAGTGAGCACTCCACTCTGGGCAACAGATTGACACTCTGTCCTTTTTTTTTTTTTTTTTTTTTTAAATAAAAAGGTCATTGGTCTATGTACTGTTCATTTGTAGAAATTTTTAAATATATTCTGAATACAAGTGTTTTGTTAGATATATGTTGTGAAAATATTTTTTCCAGCTGGTGGCTAGCTTACTCATTTTCTTAATGGTATTTTTTTTAAGGAAGTTTTTCATATAATGAGGTCCATTTTTTTTTCTTTTATGGTTAGCGCTTTTTGTGATTCATCCAAGAGATCTCTGCCTATCCCAAGTTGTAAAGATAGTCTCCTGTTTCAAGGATGGTGGAATGAAAAAATGGCAGAGTGAAATGTTTAAAGTGAATTAGAATGCCCTGCAGATGAAAAGGAGCAAGAGTCAAGGGTGATGGTAAGTTCGGAGCTGTTGCCTAACTCAAAAATGAAGTGATGAGGCTTAGCCTTGTTTGACAAGGGATGAATAAAGGCCAGATTTAGAAGAAAAAAAGATGAAACTTGGTGATTAGCTGAATATGGTATATAAAAGAAGATATGTTAAAATGATTTGAAGCATTGAAGCTTAGATGACTCAGAGGGTAGGAAAGCCTGAAAGTAGGTTCCAATGTGGATATTATTACAGAAAAAAATAGGGAGTTTAGTTTTACACGTGTTTCATTTAGTATGACAAAGAAATATCCAAATAAAGATTTCTTGTGGACAAAAAAGAATAATGAAACATGAAAAGAGCAAAGAGGAAAAACTAAGGCTAGATTTATAAATCATTAGCAGAGAGCAGTGCTTCTCAAAGTAGCAACCACATTATCAGCACCATCAATATCACCTGGGAACTTGTCAGACATGACAATTCTCAGGCCCCATTCCAGACCTACTGACTCAGAAACTCTGAAGGTGAGGCCCAGCAGTGTGCTTTAGTAACTCCTCCAGATGATTCTCATGCACAGTAAAGTTTGAGAGCTACTAGCACACAGGCCAGAGCTGAGGTGAAAGCACAGAAAGCAAGTGAAAAACGTTAACAGAGTCCTACAATTACTAATCCCTAGGGAAGAATCATGGCCAGCAGAGAGAAATCACTAGACAAAAGATTGCAAGTGAAGGCTAATGAAACCTGTAACACAAAAACCAAGCGGAAGAGGATGTCATGAAGTTTCTCAGCTCAGTTTCTTCTGAGGGAGACAGAGACAAGCATGTAGAATGAAGTGTTCTTCCATCCATTCAAGACCTCTCCCCACCCTCAAAATGGGGAGTCATATTGTTTTGAGGAAAAACACTAGTCATGAGCTACTTTCCATACTAGTTTTCCTTTAAATAAGGGAAATCTGCAAAATTATGATAAAAAAATTACTGCTATACAACCACATTTCTTTGAAAGGAAAAGGAGAAACCAATAGGCATTTTACACATGTAATTCCATTTAATACAGTACTTAACACTTTGAGATCCATATCACCTGTCTACAGTGGTAGATGCAGGATTCAAGCCCAGTCGACCTCAAAGCTCCCCCTCTTCCCACTATACCAAGTTGTCTGTTTATTTTCAAAAACTCAAATTGTAAATTGAGCTGTTTTTCAAGTGCATTTTTTCTTCATTTGTACACTGAGGACTGCTGAACGTTTTATAGCTTTCCAAGTGACAATGAGTAATATATACTACTTTAAGGAGGAAGGAGAGAAATGAGCAATGGCAAATGGGATCAAAATACATTGTTGTTCCAGAGATAGGAGAGATAATATCATGCTCATATGCTACTGTGAAACATCTGCTAAGGAAGGAAAAACTGATGAAGCAGGGAGAGGGGAACTACTTCAGCAGATGAATGGGGATCCATAATCATGTGTATAGCAGAAAGGCTGTCTTTGCTAAGCACACAGTGGGGGTTAGCAAATCACTGCACCCTTTTTATTTAGTTGGAGTCTCACTCTGTTGCTCAGGCTGGAGAGCAATGTCGTGCTCACGGCTCACCACAGACTCAACTTCTTGGGCTAAGGTGATCTTTCTGCCTTAGTCTCCCAAGTAGCTGAGACTGTGGGCACCACCATGACCAGCTAATTTTTTTGTAAAGATGAGGTCTCACTAGTTGCCTAGGCTGGTTTTGAACCCCTTGGCTCAAGCAGTCCTCTTGCATGGACCTCCCAAAGTGCTTGAATTATAGGTGTGAGCCACCGCGTCTGGTCAACACACATTTTTGTATGGCCCACAATCAGAGAATGGTTTTTACATTTTAAATGACTCCCTAAAAAAAAGAAAAGAAGACTATTTTGTGACAGTGAAATTTCATGATATTCAAATGTCAGTGTCCATAAATGAAATTTATGCCTGCTTGTTCATGTATTGTCTATTGCTCCTTTCACATTACAATGGCAAAGTTGAATAGCTGCAACAGATACTGTGTGGTCCTAGCACAAGTATTTACTATCTGACCCAGTTATAGAAAACATATGCTGACCCCTCACATAGTCCATCCACCTGTGCTCTAAACCATAGCTGTAGCTAACCAAAATAAACTGACTTCAGATAATCTAGACATTTTATTAGTGAGTACTAAAGGTCACTCTTCAAACAAGGGGACACATTCAATGGATTTCATCCAGTCAGCCCATCAAACAGCATTTACCAAGTCTAGTGCCAAGCCTTGAAGATATAAAACGAACAAGACATGCATGGTCCTTATTCTCATGAAATTTAAATTCTTTTGAGATAGGAGACAAAAACAAACACACACACACACACACACACACGAGACAAATAAGCAAGAAGATATAGCTTGTGATAACTGCTCCGCAGGAAACAAACATGATATTATGGTGGAGAACAGAAGTCTGAGAAATTGCTCTAGACAAGGTAGTTGGGCAAGGTGTTTTTGAGGAAGCACAAGGAGCCAAGTACAGTGGGGGAAAGTGGTATGGGTAAAACAGACAATTAAATGTTCTTAGATTTCCACAGACATAGAAACAAGAGAAAATGGAGACATTAATACACTGTGAGTAACATATGCACACAATACTTTCCCTGATGAATTTTCCAATGGTATTTTTACTACAAAGTATACACAGTGTAATTATATAATGGGCCCAAATGGTTCAGGAGCAAAATACAAATAGAAAAAAAAACCTGTATAATTATTTAATTACCCAAGGGACAGGAACAGTTCCAGAGAGCCATTTCCTCTTATCAGGTATATACAGTAACAGTTTTTGTTTTTTTTTTAATGGAGAAACATTCCACACAATGTAAGTTTTCAGGATACTGGCAAAGGCAAATATGCCAAAGAAAGTAAAAATGGCAGGTATTGCTTAAGATAACATTGGGCTTTTCCTACTTTTTAATTCTATGAACACATTATAACAATTAAATATCAAAATGATCATAAAAGGATAAATAGTACTAGAAACAGTAGAATGTTCTTTGGCTGTGATTCATACATAGCTAATGCAGCATAACACATGAGTTGAAGCTTGACAAATGATAAGCTATGAACTTTGGGAAAGAGCTAGTGCATCTGGTTCTTAACTGAATTTCTTTCTTGGCATATATACCAACATAACTATTTAAAATACAACCCCTGTCCATTTTGTGGGCTGGTTATGCAGTTTGCTCCATGTTTTAAATAATTATTTCATTATCTTGTTTCTAGAGTATAAACAACTTTCTACTTAAAATTTAAGCAGGTTGAAGCAGCACAAAATAAGCTGTTTAGTAATGTTTTAAATATTTATAAAATATTTTTGCAATTCTAGTTTATTTCTCCTTATGAAAAATAACATGATTTTCAACGATTTGAAAAGTCAGACACATGTCTATCGAAACATAGGTACAATTCAATGTAATGATTCATAGTGTCTCTAATAGAAAGATTCAGCAGTTCTCAATCGAGACCTTTATTCCTTCTCTGAATAAATGATGCCTGAAATTTTTATTCTTGTTCTAATGGAATTTCAATGGCCTTCACTGCAAATCTACTGGAAATTTTTGCATATTAAGTGGAAAAAATTAAATGATGTTAACCACATTTTAATGTGATTAAGGCTGACAGGGTCATTATTTCTGCTAATCACTCAGTTTAAAAAGCTCAAACAAAACTTTATAACAGACAAGGTTTTTAATTTTATGTATATCTTGTTGAAATTTTTTTTTAAAAAACAGTTGAAGAAAAAGAAGGGAAAAAAACCGCACTGCAGTCCTTGACAAAAACCAATGAGTAGTTCCTACAATTTGCAGATGGGTTTCATTATACTTAATCTGGTGATGTAAAAACAAAAATGCAAAACAATGTTACACTGCACATGCTCCTCTGGTTTCTTTCCTTTTAAACGCCAAGGCGGTAAGAAAATGCACTTTGTAGAATTCTGAGTTCTGTGTTTCCTATTTGCTGCTAAATGGAAACAAATATAGTCTTTTCTTTAGATCTTACAGCAAACTAAAAACAGAATTAATGTATAATACCACCTCAAACAATTCTTCAGGGCTCTGTTTTTTAGATTAATCTATGTCATGCAGCTATGAATATTTCAAATATATCAAGGTAAACTAAAAATCTTCACTGATAAAATTTCCAAAAAGAGTGATGCTAATTGCTATCAGAAGAATAATAGGGATTCTAATGATCAGCAGTACTTATAATCTGTCTTTTCTGTTTTCTGAAAAGAAATGTACTTTGCTCATTAGTCATTCTATACTAGAAGTCTAATATTAAAATAATTCTTTAAAATTGCAGGTGTATTTGATATAATTTTGATGTTCGATTTGCAAAGGATTGTTTTTAAAAGTACAGTATAATATTCTTGAAACAAAAATTAATAGGAACCCAGACTTAGCCAGTATCTTAATTTTCTGAGCATTGCAATATTTCCATAAACAGCAACAATTAAGCTAGGTACATAACACATACAAGAATGAATCAAATACTTCAATACCTCTTTTTGTTGGCCGTCAACCGCTTAACCAATAATGGTTGTTGAAAATTTTTATCTTTCAGTTTCTAAAATGATAATTTCTAAACATGATTTGAGGACTGTAATTCATTTTGACATATAAAGGCAGCATGACTATTCCTAATCTAGTAGTTATAGTTTTTTACAGAAACAAAATTAATTAGCTTTTAGAAAAATATGACGAGCAAATGGTTTTTCAAAAGAAACACACACCTGAAGTTCAGTCTAATTCATAGTGATTCACCCCAATCCAGTAAGCTTAACAAATTCATTAACTAAAAACAAAACATTTCATACATTAAAAAATTAAGTAAATATATTTTGCATTGTAGTTTTCTAAAGCACTATAAAACTACAACCACTGCGAATAATGGTTGAACTAACAATTATAAAACTTAAGTAAAACTACAGGTGCAGTACTATTATCCACGAACCCATCATCCTTTTCATGATAAATTACTCAGTTGCATGCAAACAGATAAATAAGTTTACCTCACTGATCACAATCTAAGCAGCTAACAAAAGCAGAGCACCTGGCCACAAACAAGTCCTTTGAAATGCAATTTACTACTAAAGTTTGAGAAATTCTGTTCTGCTTTCATATTAAAAATCGTAACTAAACTACTTTTCAGCAAGAAGTTCAGGCTTTTATAAAGAGAAAGAGATTAGTGTCTGTAGTAGATTATATAAATATCAAGAAAAGAAGCCAATATTAACACTGCATTGTGGATAATATTTGGTGTTCTTAAAAAATTAATATTGTTGAACTTTTTAAATTTTAATGTGATGCTATGCACTGGTGCATCAACTAATAAACCTCCAGAATTTCTGTGCTCATCTAAAAAGAGTCCCTGCTGAATGTTCTAATGCATCTTATTGTGAATCTTCAGCAAATAAAACTTCATGTATGAGCTCATGATGTGCTTTGCTGCCGGAAAGTCACAGACTCTGTGGGAAGCTCTTTATCTTCCCAGCAGTCAGTTCTCTGAGAACATCAGTGCAGCTACTGTAGTTACCTGTAGATTACTTGTATTTTCTCACATCTGTGTCCAGCAATCTAAACCATGATGATAAAGGGTCATTAGGTTTTGAGTGAGGAAGGGGATGGACTAGACAATTTGCTCTGATAAGCTCCTTGTTGGGAGCTCCAGTTTAGAATGTGAAATGTCGGATCTGTACAGTTTTACACTAAAAGGAAAAAAGGATTTCACTGCTCTTCACTAACAATTAAAAATGATGTGGCTTAATGTCTCACTATAGTCTACTGATTCACATTTTCTTTGGGGGCTTTATAATTAAAAGTATTGAAGAGAAATAATTTTCTGCTTGTAAAATGGACATCCACACTCTATTAGCCACAAAGAATTCAGGTACAATTACTAAGATAACTGCTGTTTGGAGCACAGCAAAGCAATTTACCACAGTGGGACTTACAGTTCAATTTACCAGTTGGGCAAATATTTTGTGCTCTGTAGTGGCCTAGAGAGTTAAAAGCTATGGGTAACATTCGAGTAGTGTTATACTTGGAGAAAAGTTTCTTCTTCAATCCAAATGGATGGTTTAGATTTAAAAGTAAAGATAGCATGCTAAAAACATTCCCCCAAATTAATATTATAAATTTCAGAACAAACACAACATACAGTTGTCACAGAAACCCTGACTGATCTCTCATCCCCCCAAAATAGAAGTTCAGAACTTAGAACTCAATGCTGTTATTTTATTTTCATATTTGTATTAGATCCTAAATCATTCTGACAATCACATTTTCAAAGTTATCAGCTGACAGAATATGCTATATTCTTGATTAGATTATAGAATGGGAATACTAATGCTTACTATCAAATGGTTTAGAATAATTGTGTCAAATCGAAGAAATATAAAAAAGACAATTTAGGGGGGCATCCTTCAAATACTGTATACCATATAGATAGGATGAAAAGGAGAAGTGTTCTAGTTAGTGAAAGAGAGGCTTAAAAATGCTCTCAAATTAACATTCATAATTAACCTCTTTATTTAGGTATGCTTACTGTAATATAACATATGCCTTCTCAAAATTTCTACCCACCTTCCTGAGGAAGAAAATTTATGAGAAAATAGTGACTGGAACAAATAAAACACTGCCTTTCCTCAAAGAACTATGTTAAAATAACAAAAGTATGTGAGTAAAAGCATACAATATTTTAAAATGAAACATCAAGCAGTGATTTGGTTTTTTTGGAAATAGTTTTAAAATGGTATTCATTTAGACTGTTTGAAGGCTTTCCAATGTTGCTGGAGAAGAAAAATAAAAATACTTATTTTCAAAGTTGTTTGCTAGCACTAAACACAAGCAAGCAATATTTTCCAACAGATTAAAGATAAAGTAAGCATTTAAAAACTCCTCTTCTTCCTTTCAAACACACGAATTGTCTAAAATTCTTTTAAGAAAGTCTGTAAGATGGAAGCTCTGTCATAATTATCAATGTAGAGACATTTCTTAAAATAAAAATTATTATAAAATATAACATTTTGGTAACCAACATTAACATCTAAAGGCAATATGAGAACTCAAATCCATAATAATTATTCATACACCAAGCCACTGTAAACCTAAATCATTTCTGAAGACCTGAATGTGTCAAGAACTTTGACAATTATGACTGGAGCCAGGAAACTGCAGCAGTACAGAATTTCTTATGAATTTCTCTGGTTACTTTTTATAAATGCTGTCTTGGATGACAGCTTAATGTGTACCACATGCAATATTTATTCTTCTTCAGTGTCAGACTGTCTAGCCATCCAAGGGAATACAAAGAATGTCACTTATTAGGATAAAAGCACAAGGAAGGTAATCAAGGACATATGTAACATCAGCCAATCATGCCCTATTTCAACATCCTATTCCATTCATAACAGTTCAACAATTATTTGCTTACTGATAACTTGCTTTCAGGCTGTTTGTGTTCACCATAATGGTGGTTTGCATTTATTTTGCTCTTTAGAATTGGACACTTGCTGTGCCATACGTGTTTGTCAAAACTTTATATCTTCTGTCAGAAATGACTTAGAATATCAAATAATTTCTATTTGTCAGGAACTACTAATACAACCATCAGTAACCTTTGATGCCAACAGGGCATTGAAATAACTATAAAACAGCAAATGCATAACTATTAAATATTTCACAGCAAAAAAATTCCATTAAGTGATACACAGAGAGTAGGTATTATTAGCTAAGCCATATACATCTTCCCCTAAATATGACTAAGAATGCTGGATAGGCACTATTTTTTCTTTTGTTTCAGTTGTCCAAAATTGTGAAGCTAACAGAACTTCCCAGTCTAATCTACTGGTCTTTAAGTTATATATCCAAAATGTTCAAGAAATAGTAAGTCACATTAAAACACATACTTGGCCACCCATACATATTTAATATTAAGTTATTATTAAACAGTTAAAGGAAAATAATGTCCCATCACATACCATAATCATGAACTGTTTATTGTAGAAACTATTACTTTATCATACTTAATTAGAAAACTTTAACTAGATATGGCTTTAGCAATGTAACATTTAAAAGCTTTCAGGAATACTAATTTCAAAATATCCAGATAACTAAGTTGTTTACCTCTGAATACAGAAAAGAAAACAAATGGTTGGTATTTTCCATACTCTTTTCTCTTGGTCACTTTTTTAGTTCTCTGTCTCCATCTCAGATTTGGCCTGAAGTAGAGTAAGTTCTATGATGCAAAAACTAATCCATATAAACGAGTGTGTATAATTTCTCCAAATAAGACTGAGGAAAAAAATTCTTTTAAATAATAAAAGCATTATCACAGATTTTTCTTTTCCAGTCCTAAAATATAACTGCCATGTCTAATATAAGCAAGACTCAAGTTAGTTAAGAAAGCAGCTTAATATGTAACTACGACTTCCAGGAATGAACTGATTAACTACTGATCTATATGTTCATAAGCTTATACACATACATGTGCTTTTCTCAGAGTTAAAATTAATAAATCATAGATCAAGCCAAATTGATATGCCACAGAATAATTTCATTTAATGTATGTAACATATTTTATTTAATTATCATAATTCTGTAAGAAAAGGATTACTCTCTCTGGCAGGAGAGGAAAACTAAGGACTGTAAGAAAACCACACTATCTTGAATTCTGCTTATACACAACATTGCAACGGTATGGATTTCTGTGTAATTCTCACTAGGATGCAAACACCAGCAAAAACTCTCTGTGTAATTTCTATCACATGAAAAGCATGCTCTAAATACATAAAATGTTTAATACTCTCATGAATTAAAGCTAAAAGTTTTAACAAATTTAAACAGAAATCTTACTTCACTTCTCTGAGCCTTAGGTTCTCCTTAGTAAATAGGTAGAAATGTGCCTTTCAGGGGGGGTTGTTACGAGGATTAAACCAAATGATAGAACATATATAAATGCCCCAAACAAAGTCCAGCATATAATGGAAGCTCAACAAATGGTAGCCATTATTTTTGCCCAAGACTTAGATGTATATGTACATATATACACATATACATATATATATAATGTTCATTGTATTGTTATGCACTAATACAGTACTTAACCAGAACCTTACACAAATCATCCATTTGTACTTTAGCTAATAAAGGAGATATGTACACACACACACACACACACACACACACACTTTCCTATTGCCAAAGTAGTTCTCAAAAACATATATGAGCTACTGAAAATGCAAGGAAATAAAATAAATCAGGAAGTGGTTAAAAACAAACACACTAGACAAACAAGTGGCTAAAGAAAGTAGCTGTCTTTAAAAAATTATTAAGAATATGCACTTTCTATGTAAAAATATATAAACTGTTTTAAGTATTGTCCCTACAAAGGGCTATTAAACTGGAAAATAATTTTCAGAAGTCATAGAACTAAAGATACAATTTTGGATATACCTTTTATATTACACTCAGTTGGCCTTCTCTAATTAATTATAATGAATTTTTAGTCTCAAATTTTATAGTGCATGGATTGTCTAACATCAACAACAAAACCTTATCTAAATAAAATGTATAGTGATAGGAAATGTGACTAGTGTACAAGGGGGGACCCCCTCAAGGGTGTCCCCTGCTAGGTAAGTGTTCTAAGAACCAATCGGAATCAGTATATCAGTTAGTGTTGTGAGAGGCTGCGTTTGACTTCAGTACATTTTTTTAGAGATTCTTTCAACGTGTTTGCTCATTTCATGATGAGTGATTTATAAGCATACTTGCCCACACTATATTGAGTGTACATTAGTTTTTGACTCAAAATGGCAGAATCTCCTGTCCTCCCCTCCCCTCCCCCAGTCAGTCTCACCCTGAGTGACTTTTGTTTCCCCGGATGAAAAAAATCCTCAAAGAGAAACATTTTGCCAATGTGGAAGAGGTTTAAAGAAAAAAGGGCAGAAGCACTAAAAGGCATCAAAAATGATGAGTTAAAAACTGTTTTGAGCAGTGAAAAAATCGTCTTAATAGGTGTACTGTATTAAGCGGAGAGTATTTTGAAGGTGACTGAAGTTTAAACATGTAAGAATAAATACTCATTTTAAAATAAATTCTGTTTCTTTTGGGTCCCCCTTCATATGACATATCTCTCAGGCCTTGTCTACCTTCCCAGCATCACCAGTGTCCTGGTGCTGATACACCATAGTGCAGTAGTAAAAAACACGAACTCTGTAGATGAACTCCTTATGCTGGAATCTTGACACCGGACATGTAATTTTGGCCAAGTTTCTGAATCTGTCTATACTTGCTTTTCTTTCTTTAAAATGTGGGTAATAATGATACCCATTTATAAGGTTGTTGGGAGTCTTAAATATAACTGGCATAAAACTAAGTGTCATGTTGACTGATACAACTACTACAACTACAACATTAGGCATACAAATTATCTGCCGTTGTTGCTTCAAGATGCTACTGTTTGAATGTGTCCCCTAAAATTTGTGTTAGATACTTAATCCCAATACAATGGTGGTGGAACCTTTAAGAGGTGATTAGGTCATGAGGGCTGAGCCCTCATGAATGGATTGACGCTGCTATCAAGGGAGTGGGATCCTGATAAAGAGGATGAGCCTGGCTGCCTTCAACCCTTCCGCAATGGGATGACCCTCAGCAGATGCAGTGCTATACATGCTCTCAGGCTTCCCAGCCTCCAGAACTAGGAGCCAAATAAGCTTCTTTTCTTTATAAATTACCCAGTCTGCAGTATTCTGTTCTAGCAGCAGAAAATGGTCTTCTCTCATTTTCCTGTTTATTTACACATCAATTCCTTCACCTCAGCAGTGAAGAATTATCATTAACAAACTATATTGTTGACTATTAAAAAGAAATAAAATCATGTTTATATCAATATATAAAAACTGAGCTGTGATTACAGCTATGTTTTGGGGGGTCTATTTTAGATGTGGCAACTTGCTAAATTTTTTTGTTTCAATTTCAGTAAGAGTCACTGTCTTTTCTCCATCAAAATTTTTACACATAAGTATTACTTTAAAATGAATGCTAAGGTGAGTACTAAAATATACTGCTGTTGCCTCTTAACAATAAGTTATTAAATAGTTAATAAAATTATAAGAAAAGGTAAAAACAGTGGCACAAAAGCTTATTATCCTAAGAAAAGCACACAAAGTTTACCTTGAAAATTGTTCTTTTTATTAACTAAACTCTAAACAATGTGATAGAGATGAAATTTTCTGAGATAAAACATAGCAAAATGCTAAAGTTGCCAAAGCAGTGTTTTTTGGGTTTTTTTTTGAGTCGGGGTAGAGTGCAGTGGCATGCTCATGGCTACCGCGGCCTCAACCTACTGGGCTCAGGTGATCCTTCCGCCTCAGCCTTCCAAGTAGCTGGAACTGCAGGGGCATGCTACCACGCCTGGCTTATTTTTTGATTTATTGTAGAGACAAGGTCTCACCAAGTTGCCCAGGCTGGGTCTTGAACCCCTGAGCTCAGGCAATCCTCTTACCTCCTCCCAAAGTGCTGAGATTACAAGCTTGAGCCACTGTGCCCAGCCTAAAACAATGTTTTCAAAGATCTCTGGAGAATCACAAATATAAGGAAAATGTTGATCACCACCCAGGAATATTGATGACTACCCTTGATTTCAACGACAATTGAAATGCTGCTAAATATTTGCCAACAAAAAGACAACTCTTATTCATCTCTGTTGTTGTAACCCAATGATGAAAATGCTTCATTTTGATAAAAATTCAAGGTCAAAGTAATGGTGTAATGAGGGCCATCTCGGAATCTGTCTGAGAATTAAATGAAGTAATGTAAATTGAAACACTGTAAAGTCTTAGATAAAGGTTTAGTAGGCTGTTGTTGTTAATCTATTTCCTTGAGGGCATACATTGAAGGACTTTTTTAAAAAGGTTCACAGGTAGTAGTATCAACAAGTCACTAGGCAAGCATAAAAAAGGAAAGATGAAATTCAAAATAAATCTGATATAATTACAAATATTATTTTAAAGGTTGCTTAAAATGGTAATCAAAAATATTTCTGTACTTTATGAAATCAACTATAGCCAACTCGAAAATACATGATGGTCATTCTTAAACCTAAATTAAATTCATTCATAAAATCTAAATTAAATTTTAGAACACATTTAGGACACGTTTAAGACCTATTCAAATGCATTGCATTCAAATAAGAATATATAAGTTCTTTCAAGTGTTTGTCTTTACTTTTTTTTATTTTTTGATGCTCTATAACACCCAATAAAACCCAAAGTCCTCGCCATGGCTCGATCCTACATGAATCGAGCTCTGTCTTATTCTCTAACTCCTCTCCTGTAACATGTACCCTTTCTCACTTCACCCAGCTACCCTAGAGCCTTTGCACCTGCTGTTCCCTCTCCCTAGACTGAGCTTTACTCAGATTCTCTTGTGGTATACGCCCTTACTTCATGCTCCCTTCCCTGACTACCCCAATTAAAGCAGTCTCCTGTTATTCTGCTTTGTTTTTATTCATTGTCCTAATCATTTCTTCACATTACATTAAATGTTTGTTGGATTCTATTACTACATGAGACTATAAGCCCCACAGGAGGAAGAGCTTTTTCTGTTCACCACCTTGAATGGTACATGATACATGGAGGGCTCAATGATTATCTGCTTAAAAAACAAAAAAACATAGTGCCTACTTCTTCAATGAGCTCACAGTCTTCATAAGGAACACACCTTTGATATTTACATTCATAATTACAGTTTTTTGAGGTTATGTTTCTTTTCTTGATAAAAAGCATTACAAAGACTGGATACCAATGTGCAGTCCCAACCATATATAAATAGGAACATGCTCAAAGTTCCTAAATCAATTATTTTAGAACATACTTTTAAGCAGGATTTTAAAATTGGTAATAAAAATGGTCACAGATACCAAAGTATGTCTCACCCAAACTGTACTATTTCTGTTATGTTGTAAATTAAATAGGCTTTTGATGGTGAGTCTCACAATCTAATGTTTTTGATGAGAAATGTTTCCAGGTCAATTTAGAATAAAGAAATGCAATAATTTGAATAATGTTAGTAGGCTCAAATATAGATATGCCAATTATACAAATAGGTCTTATTTTCATTTTGCTCTTATACTAGTCAAAGCAACAGCAGCTCAGTATGAGATAAGGTGGGAAGAAACAGGGTGAGACTCAGAAAAGACTTATTTTCAAGGGCTTGAGATATGGAAAAGGGAATGAGAGTAGGAGAAAGACTGGTTTTATCTACAACACAGTTCAGAAAAGCTGCTCTTAAATTGGGTATTTGCAACCTTGGAATACTCTGTTCAGTTTCACAGTTAGGAAAAATGCTACTACGATATAAAACCTGTATGTGATGGTTGAGACAATACTAGATATTTGCATGGATATCTTTTAATGAATTTGCTATAGTACAGTTCATTAAAATCATAACATTCTAGCACTGGAAGGGAATCCTAGAGATGATCTTCATTTTTTTACTAACTTTCACTGCCTTACCTCCAAAACATACGTACATACATTCAAAAAACAGAGAAACTAAGATACAGAAAATCACAATGCAACTGTTTTTAAAGAGTTTTTTTTAAAGAAACAAACACCAATTTATTTTTTAAAATTATGCCACTGTAACATGATTGTACATAAAGACTACATATTCTAAGGAGATGTAAATAATTTATTCTAATGGAAGCTAAGCAGTGACAATAAAATCCTCTAAGCTGAAAATTAAGGGCCCAATCTGAAAGAGAAGGGCAGTGATAGCATAGGAGTCTCACTGCTATGTTTTCATATGTGATATATTTTGTTCCTAATCCATATTAACAGAAAGAAAAACCAAGGTAATGTATCCGGAAGATGCATTCAGAAGGCCAAACTAGTCTTTTCTCTTATTGAATTCCTTTTGAGCTATGATAACTAAATTTGAGAAAGTGTTTATACAGAGTGTATTTTTTGTGAATAATCTGAATAAACTGTGTCCTTCAAGAAAAGTTAAGTAATTTAAATGCCCAAGGTCCAAGAGCTAGTTAGCAGCAAATTAAGGATAATAACATTCATATTTCAAGTTCTAAAGTATTATTCTTTTAAATGTATCAAACTTCCTGATAATATCTGCTCCTTAATTTACAAATAGACCATATTCTCACAGTTTCTTAGAATTCATTTTCCTTGCAGAAATAATGATATTAATGGTATCCATTTCTGCCTAGCCCTCATCAAGCAGCTAAACTATAGCATTAACTCCAAAGGCAGATCTTGTACCTGGGAAGATGCTGCACAGGAGAGAAGGGCAGAGAAAAATAATACTCCTTTCCTACCCTGCACAAGCAGGACATATTAGGCAAAACACTGAAACTTCCCAAATTAGCATCCTCTTCTTTCCTTTTCTACAGCTTTCTCCCAGGAAAACCTATTATTCAAATAAGACACAATGTCTTAAGGCTCCAATTTAAACCCTTCACAAGGCCCTGCCCTATATCTCCTGCTCCCAACAGTTTCAAAATTCTCCTCTACCTCTACCAATTACAAGTCAAAACTCCCATTCTCATCTCAACTCAAAGTTCTGGAAGCAAAATCTGATTCAGAGATCCTTAATCTCCAGGGCACAGATTTTTTTTTTTTTAAATGAAGACTCTCCTTGAGTGACTCACCAGAGTGAGTAGGGTAGGGAGACAGATAAATTCTTTGTGTATATCAATCATTTGTAATTTGAAGAACACTGTATAGTTATAAACCAAATTTTATATTTCATTTCCTAGGTCTTGCATAGGAAATATATTTTAATTTCACATGAGAGAATCCTACAAAATATGTTTTTATAAGAGTTTATAAACTTAAATCTCTGGAAGGCTAGAAAAAATTTTATAAAATTTTTTCTATTTATGTGGAGTGAAATTCTTCAGCTAGTTTTAAAAAGATGAAAGTCCTGACATATTTGATAAATTATATCACTCACAAATCAGTAAGTCAGCAGATGGTGCTAATGAAGATTACAATGCTCCCAAATGTATCACTTTCTTAAATTCAGTGAACCATCTGGCAAATAGAAATCATTGGCTATAAATAGTATTGGCAAAATGCAAACAGGCCAGGGGAAATTCCTAATACGCATAGGGTCAATAGCATGATGTTCATATAAAAAGATGTGCTTTCTTCTATCTCTTTTATAATAAGAAACCAGAAGTGCACTAGTGCATTATTATCTCTTGATAAGAAAATTCAATTGCTGAGTGACCAAAAACTATTTAATGAAAACCAAACAGAAATTCCCAAATATTATTACATGTAAAAATATATTCAAATACAAAAGCATACTTGAAAAAAATAAAGATTCCTGAATGGCAAGTGTTTTTCCTCACCCCTCCCTTCCATCTCTTGTAATAAAAAGATTGTTTTTCTTTAAGTAGATTCTTTTTAAAACTCAAGATTCTGATTACAGAAATAATTCCACAAAATTCATTCACCAAAAACTATTTAAAATCCTAATTCAAAGTGTAAATACTAGTTTTTCAAAGCTTTATTATAATATATAAATGAAAGCAGGATGTGTTAAATTTCTAGCTTAAATGAATGAATAATCTTGTCACAAATTGATGACCTCCTACAAGGGTTCCACAGAAATAGTTTTATATTTATAGATATACGCACGTGTGTACATATACATACACACACATGCAGACATACAAAATTATGTGTCAAAAATATACACACCTCCACTTATAGACATAGTTGCTGAGATATGGCAGCTGTAAGAAAGCAAGAACATATTAGATCTATTCCATGATTCTCCCCTCCTAACCAGGTACATAATATATAGTATCTTCTTAACTATTTTTAGTTGCTGTGTACAAATTATGTGAAAAACTATTGAAAGTACAAAAGTTGGGGAGAAAGAACTGGATCATGGTATAGAATTAATAATAAAATCTTTTTCTATTTAGCATTCATCTAGTGAACTTGACACATTGCCCTTCATTATACAACAGCTTAAAAATACTTTCCAAATATTTGTCTACCTATCTTGAATCAATCTTATCACTCAGATTAACCAACTCTTATATAATACTACAAAAAAGGTAATGTTAAGTGACTAGAAGCCCACCAGGGCATATGCAAATATGTGTATAACGTAACACATACACACACACGACTCAATGTCTTACATTTTAGCTATATTTTCCAGTTGAACATGGATGTGCTGTTTGATAAACAATAAAAATACAACTATCCTTCATGAACAATTTTAAGAAAGATGGGGATAAGAACACAAAAGTGAAACATAATTGGTAGCTACTAGGTATACAAAATATCTAAAATTAGTTTGTTCTACTGATTTCATAATTGAATGGCATATACTATTAAGAGAGCAACAAAGGTGCAAAGATTAAAATTTAAACCCCCAATTAAGCAATAATTTGACAGTTCTAATGTCCTGTACCTGCTTGACACTATGACTCAATAGGCAACTCAAATGAAAATTAATTCTGCATATAGTATGATCTTAGTTTTAAGTAACAACTGATCATGTTTAGAAAATGAAAACCTCAGGTGTTCCAAAACCATCAGTGCTCACCAAAAACAAAAACTTTTATACAGTTTTATTCATTCAAGAAACAGCAATTTGTAACAATAAAAAAAATGTTCTGTGGATTCCCTTACAACATCTTGATTGCTGTCATTTGATCATAACACAACTGCAACCAACCTGGCTGCCATGTCCGTTTCTCTTCACAGGCTAGGTCTTTAATCATAAGTCAACTAAATGACTAATTTAACATTGTTAAAACTAGAAGAGTAGATGCTTGGAGCTATTTCAGTTTTTACATCTTTCAAAAGGTCAATACACCTACTCAAGAACACAATAGACAGATTTACTTTTCAAAATGCTTCCTTCTTTTCTAGGGCTAGAAAATAACAAGCTACCATTTAAATTTAAAGTGAACTTTAATAATTAAAGTGAATTTAGTAATGTTCATTACTTTAGAAATGGTGACCTGCTAAAATAACAAAAGTTTTAGTCTTCCTCTTGTGGCCACAGTCACAAACCTCTCCTCTCTTCTTTCTTGGCCATTTAAAATAGTTTGCTAGATCTAAGACACCCATGAAAATATTTATTACTGTTTCCTGCAGTCTTATTTGCTACAGTAACATTACACATTAATCTTAAAAAACAAAAACTTTTTCTTTTGCTAAAGGAGCAATTAATGCAAATGAAGCTTAGATGTAAACGTTCCCAAAAAACAAGATGCTAACACAATTAAATGGACTTAGTAGTTAAAATGAATTTTAACTATTGACAGCTGCTTGCAGTGTTATAAATGATGAAAACCTAGTGTTCATGTCCTTCATAATAAAAATTTATTCTGCTCTTTAATACAAAGGCTATGTTGCATAAACAGAGGATTTAAAGCTGTAGCAGAAGGGCTGAATGAAAGGAAAATGGCAATCTTTCTGGCTCCAGTAGATGCCATTCCCTATCACACAATGTTTCCCACTATAAATACATGACAAATACTTCCTCAATCATTTTTTACGAGCAGGGATGCACAGGGGGTAGTCAATGGCTAGCTTGAGGGAAAATAGGAACAGCAGGCGGCAGAAACTGTACAGAAAATGGCTATGTGGTAAATTCTCTTCTGGAACATCACTCAGTTACCCAGTCTTTGATCTTTCAGCTACAATTATACTAACTTCCACAAGATCTGGATCTCACCCCAGTCCCCTCCAAAACACACATACACCAACCTCAAACCAGATTATTAGTTATACATAAAACCTATTAAAATTTGGTTTTATAAAATGAGATCATTCATACTTCTACATTGTGATAAATTAAAATTTGCTATTTAGAGAAGAGTTAATTTCAATTGGCTATAACCATATCATCATCACAACTGGTCTCACAAAAAGCATGGGGTGTCTGGCGACAGCTAAATCACAGACTGGCGTCTCCTAAGCAGTCTGTCTACCATTAGGGTCTGGGGAATGGTATTTACTATACAATTAGAGCCAGGGAGTTCTACCTGTAATCATCCAAATACAGGTGTGAGAAGCCCCTTTGGGCAAGGAAACTGACTCATCCTTTTTCATGTAAACTTTGATGTCTGTATTGTTTCAGCGAGCCTCAGGAAAACTTACCATTCATACTATGATGAGAAGATTTATTAACTGAGGTCAAGTAATAAATTAAAATTCCTTCCCAAAGGTAACAATTTTTAACACATTAATCACCAAATTTATAAGAATTTGAAAGAAGACAACTGATAATTTTTAAAGTTAGTTACCTGCTGGAGGACACTGACCAGTCTGAACTACATTTTTATGTTAAATTTATGCTTTCTAGAATATTACCAATAAAGAGGTTAAATTCAGCTTCCTATCAGGAACACAAAATGTCTTATAGTAATATCAACAGGGCATTTTTAGTTGCAGTAATTTCACAGAATTTATTCTAATGATTTATTGGAGTTAACCATCTGACATTAATTATTGTTTTGGCTTCCAGTCTATGAATGTTTATTTTTCAGTTTAAAGCCTTCTCACTCTTTGATATCATATGGAAATGAGAATTTTTAATGGAAAATTGAAACCATGTGCATCTAAGTACTTAATGAAGTACAGGGAGAAACCGACAATATATTTTGGGAGAATTCAGATATTTTGCTTTGGATAGTTTTGATGTGTTTGTACGACTCAATAGTATAAAGTACTGAGAGTCCAGTGAGGCAAGTCAAAGTGAGCACTGTGCCAAATGTGTATATGCTCACATGTACACACACATTATTTTTTTAAGTTATTAGTGAAAGAAAACAAATCTTGTATATTTTGGTTACATGTCAAAAATGACAAGCAATACATGAGCACATAGGTTTTACCTCTGGATACTTTTAAAGTATTTGAAACAGGTATCTGGTCTTTCCCTGCACCACGTTTTTTTTTTTTTAAGCATTCAATCTGAATTTTAAAATTTATGCCCAGCTACAACCACAAGTGAATACTTTCAAGTCACATATAATATCAACACAGCTAGAAATTCCCAGCTTAAAAAAGTTTCATTGCAACTACATCTATTCTCATTTTGCAAAGGAAATAAAAATAAGTGTCTAATAAACTTAAATCTGATAAGGAAATATGTATGATTCAATATTGCCTAATTTAATTCAGCTTTTAAGTTCTTTCAATGTAAATCAATTAGAAAACTCACTTCTGAAGGTAAACAGGCAAAACTTTCTCATTCATCTTAAACTTTTTAATAATAATGAGAAAAATATTAAAATCAAACATAGCAGTAAGTATATATGTATTTGTGTGTATAGATATGATGTGTCTGAGTATGTTTGATGACAAAAAACTTACCATTTGTTTTTCTTTCTAATGTAGTCTTTTTCAGAAAGATTAACCAAGTAGACCATTGGTTTTGAAGTCAAAAATAAGTGTTTATTCAACACTTCAATCTAAAGTGGGAGATGAAGAAAGAAACCCTTTTAAAAGCTCAGTAAATATGGAGTAAACCATTGACAAATTTGAAAGTAAACTTTCTTTAAAACAAGTAGGCATTTCATTTCTATAATTGTTTTCAAAAGATTAGTAGTTATGAAATACCATAAGAGAGGGGAAATTTTTAAAAAGTCTGAGAATAAGCAATCACTAACAGAAATAAAGTTTAGATATAATGATAATTATAAATAATGACAACTCAAATTTGTTCTCTAAGAAATAAAGGCAAAAGCAGTGATAGATGGCATGATATTTACAACTTACCTCTTTATCATTCCAATCATGATAGAAGCGAACAGGTTTCTTTTGATCTATAACCCAGGATTTGACTTTACACATTATATCCTATACATGATTGAGAAAAAGGTAAATACAAGATGAACACTAAGCATTTAGACATTAATATAAAAGTTTTCAAATCCCCAAATTAAAGATAAAAGTTTTTAATGAAAGGGGAACGAAGGCACACAAATAATTTTTTTCAATATCTCATTAAAAAATGAAATACTAATGAAGCACTGTTGTGGCATTACATTTTTAATACGTATATGGAGAATATTAGCAAAATTAGTAAGTCTGAAAAATGCCTAGCCAATTCAGTCATACCAAAGACTAAATGTAAGAGTTAATGTTATTTTAACATTACCTAGTGATGCCACATGCAAGACAAACAAGCTGTTAGAAAAATGGAGTGAGGGGCTATATATACTGAAGAGAGACTGAATTACATTTTTTCCTTAAAAGAAAAACAAATAAACAAAATAGGCAAAATTGAGACTATTATTGATGATCTGCCCTCCAAAATATTAAGTCAACTGACCAAAACCCTTTTTATTTCGAATTAATTTTTTGCCAACACCTTCTCCCTGCCCACTTCTCCCGCAGCCGCCCCCCACCCCCCCAACCTGCCAAAGCCTCCATTACACAATGGCAAGAGCCCTGCACTGGTGACCTCCAACCAGCTGCATTCACTTTCAGAACATCTCTCTCTGCTGGAAATCTAAAGGCCTTTTAGTTAGCAAGCTAGTGTGCATTCAGAAGGAGTAACTGCAGGAAGAGCCCAATGTGCTTTGTTTCTCTGGCCTTTCTTCACAGAAAGATTAATCATCTGTGAAATGGAAACGGCAAACAGCAAGTGACACAAACTGAACCCTTCAAGCCTTTCCTCATCAGTTTTGTGGTTCTGAATCTAAAAGCTGCGTGTGGCAAGGTTCTCCTTACAGGCAGGTGTTAATAAAAGGCTCTTAGGTCTGGAAGGTCAAACTTAGCTCTCCAGAAGAAGTGCATTTGAGAGTCATCTGTTGTGTGTATGTGTGTGTTTTTTGGTTACTGATAATTTATGGATGTTTAAAATATGTATATGTATTTCTCAAAATTTACTGTAACACACAATTATTAGTAATAGATTTCTTGGATTTTCATCAATGTATTTTACATTGCCATAAGCAGTTATTCTTCTATAAACACCCATTTGTATAAATTATCTCAATAATTTAGTATACCTTCCTTCCAAATCTTGCTGTTACCAACAGGAAAAATAAGGAAAAAGCTTTATATCCTTAGATCCTGATTTGAAACCCTCCAGGCAAAGGACTTCCCACAGATTTTAACAAGGAAGGGGCAAGCTGAAAACTTTTAATGAAATCTAACATGTTCTGCTTAAGAATAATCACTTTTACTCTTCTATAACTGAATTTCACTCATAAATGTTTAAAAGTGGCTAATGTAACACCATTTCCTACAAGGAGAAGATCAAAGTGCTATATTACAAATGCATTATGATTAAAAAAGCCCCGAGCAGCCTTGCTATTAACTGTTCTTTAAACCCTAAAAGGCTTCCCATAGATCTCACTTGGCACTGCATATACAACCTTTGACAAGTAATGTAGACCATTTTTATTCATTGCCTAAAATTGTAGGCAATTATGTGCGTCACACTGGCCACCTGCAAATTCTGAATGCCTGCTCTAGTTGTCAGTGCAAAAAACTAATGTCGGAGGGGATTAATCTAGGGGGAGAGAGTCCTCTTTAATGGCTCCAGCAGGTGAAATGGCCCAGCTGGTTACTATGATGAGTGGCCAGAACAGCTTATGTAGAGACACGCAACAAGATTATACAAAGGAAGAAAAAACAGTGGTACCATCTTATACTGGGTTCCATTCGTTTTTTTCAATTAAAGAAAGAAAATAAACAAAAGAAAAGACAAACACAAGGAAAGGAATTAAATTTTAAACATATAAAAAGTGTAAAATACTTTTGTAACTATAAACATTTTTACAAAACCAAAAAGCCTCAATAAGTTCTGATCACTAGTGAAGGAATGTCAATATTTCTCTTTCATTTTAAATTAACTAGACCATTACTTCAGACATAGAAATCTTATCACAAGAGCATTTTGGTATTAGTTTGGTTTTTTCTTTTCCTCATACCGAAAAATTATATTACACATTAGAAGCACTCAAATTTTAATTAAAGAGAATTAACTCATAATTAAAGTTATCAGACAGTATAGCATTCCTTAAAGCCATTACTTACAATCTTTTTAGGAAAATTTACAAATTATAACCTAGTTTTGGAACAGTTCAAAGTAAAATATTTTGTACCCAGTGCTCTTGTAATTATCCCCACAAAAGACTGAACAGGCAAGGAAAAAACCCCTCACATATACTAAAAGATGTCAGTTCTATTTAAGACAAACCAAAAATAGCTTGTGTTCAGATAAGATTATCTTATATAAATGATTATCTTACATAAACCAGTATATGGCATGGTTTCAATATGCTCTTTTTCTACATAAAGTAAAAATTAACTTTAATTTTAGCAAAAAATTAGAAGATATTGTATTCCTTACCTGAAAAACTTTTAAACATATAGAATAAAACATATGGACTTGTTTGGCTATAATACTGTACTTAATAGGTGATTGAATTTATTTCCTTATGCTCATATGTATAAATACATATGTAAATAATGATGGTTACAATGATAAAAGGTTCCAGTTAATTTGGCTAACTAGAAAAAAAAATATTTAACCCACTTTAACAATTTAGACTATAATAAAAAGAGAAATAACACTTTAATCCTTGATGCACTTAGAAGTTACTTTAGGATTTCGCACTTATTTACTATAATTATACAGAAATACAGATGTAGGAGTACTAAACTGGACTATCTTGATAACATTAACAAATTCTTCATTTTAAAAATACATTCTGTACATTATGGAGGTACACAAAAATTTCTAGTCCTTTGAACGTTTTGGTTAGATTGTAGTTATGAGTATACTACTTTGAGAGGTAAAAGCATAAGTGGTGGGAATAAATCCTAGGTCTACATTTACCAGGTCTGTGGTCTACTTCATTGATAAGATGCAGGTGATGAGATCTACCTTTTATTGATTGTGATTGGTTGTTGTAAAGATCAAAAGAGATAATGTATATTAGTGTTTAACACAGATGAGCGCTCAATAAATGTGAGTAGTTGTCATGGTTGTATTGTTGAAAGATTAAATACTAGTCACCCACAAATGGCAAGATATTCTCTTGGATGCTCCTTTAAAGCACATGTACATCTTCTCTAATCTGTATAATTGTTCATTAGTCCTTTCGCATTTCTGAGTTACTAAAAATACTGGATTTCTTCATGAGGTCTCTGGTGAGACTTCTAATCTTAACATTCTAGAAGAACTAGCCTTTGCCAAGCAACTACTTCTTTTTAAAAATTGAGTTGGAGTCTCACTCTGTTGCCCAGGCTGGAGTACTGTGGCACACTCATGGCCACCCCAGCGTCGACCTGCCAGGCCCTGGGATCCTTCCAGGCCCCGGGATCCTTACACCTTAGCCTTCCAAGGAGCCGGAACTACAGATGCGTGCTACCATGACCAGTTAGTTTTTTACTTATTGTAGAGATAAGGTCTTGCCAAGTTGTCCGGGCTGGTCTCAAACCGGCGAGCTCAGGCAATCCACTCACCTCGGCCTCCCAAAGTGATGAATGACAGCGACTACCTTTTAATAGCAAAGAATACAAACTCACCTTGAATACCTCACTCTTATATTTTGACTCTTCTTACATAGTTTCACACTTAATATTAAAATGTTCTATTTTCTTGGTGGATTTTATTACTGTTAATAGCAACTGTAATGTATTTAGACTTGGGGAGTTAGGTGTGACTTTCCTAAATTTTCATAGCTAGTAAGGGGCAGTGATGAGATTAAAATTCAAGTCTAAGTGACTCAAAAGTTTCATTATACTGACCTATTTGTTTTCCCTACTGCTCCTTGAGACATCTCCAAGGTTGTTACTCAAAATCTTCATTCTCATTCAGGTCATCAGGGAAACTCAATATTATTATTTTATTATTTGAGTATAATACTTGATGTCAATCCACATGTCACAAAAACAGTAATATTTTTCTTTACACAATAACATAACAATCTAGTCATATACTTGACTTTCCCAAACTATGTACTAGACTTCCCTGTCTTGGTATTCTTCAATTTCCCTAGCAAGACTTATTAACCTGTGACCCATAAACAAATTTCAGGGGTTCCTTAACACCCTGAAATGGTATGTAAAGCTCTGTTTGTGTGCCTTTGAGGGAAGATAGCACATATCTTTCAAACGCTTTTCAAAGGGATCCATGATCCAAAAATCCAAGAACCATGGTTGTTAGTGACTCTGTGGCAATACTCAAATGCCCCAACAACAGTAAACTAAGTAAGTGTCCATAGACTCCCACACCAGAGGTTGAGACACTGATCCAAAACTTGTTGTAGCCAGACGCTGCACTCAAAATGTACCCACCCTAATCAATACTGTACTGATACTCTACTTATTATAATGTTTATCTAACACAATTCTAGTTAAAATCATAAAAAGGATGTTAGAGAACATTATAAATTAAACATATTACAATTATAAGAATTATACAATTATAAGAATTATAACTCTTACATATAAGAATTAATTGCTTGAGGGTAAAAAAATATTGAGAGAAAAAATGTGACTTGTCCTACTATATATTAAAATAAACCATAAAACTACAGTAATTTGAATAGTGTGACACTGGCACAAGGAGGGAGGAAGGTATAGGTAGAAAAAAATCTAAAAAGCCACTAACTGGAGATTTGCTAGTAAGTTATGGGACACTGAAACAAAAGAACACTCTGTATTCATTAAGACAAGTTACATGCGTATGTACATCTGCATGGAGAAATATCCAAAATACACTGCTAAGTGAAAAAAGCAGGTTTAGAACACCAGAATAAGGTTAAAAATATGGATTGTGGCACTAACCTAAAAATTTGACAGCTAGATTGATTGACTTGATAATTTATCAAGGTGACTCACTTATTCTATAATAATTATAACTTCAAAACCTGCCACCCTAACACCTGATGCTGATACCCACACAGAGACAGCCAACAGCTAAAAGAATTGGGGCAAGACTTCCAGCTCAAAATAGTCTTGCTAGTTTACTGATACAGTTTCCTCCAACTACCCCCTTTAAATAACCAAAATTAAGGAAAAATCAAATTAAGTTTTCTCTCATAAAACAGACCTCCACTCTATATTCAAACTTGATATTTAGGATCTCTGAATCATAATATTAAGCATTTGTTGCTCTACTAGATGAATGCTGCTATTTACGGAGGTCAGAGTACTGATCCCCAACTACCATCTTTCTATGTATGTGACAGAAACTCCCAGAAAAGGACAGAAGTAAGACTGTGTATGAGAGTTCCCCCAAAATTAAGACAGTAGGTTAATTCTAACACTAACCTTGGTGGAATGTATGTTGGCAGTTGAAGGTGTTCAGTTATGTGACTCGCTGAAGCAGGTAGTGAGAACATCTTACTTAACATAATGCTCTGGGCCCCTGTTTGCTATAATGTGCAAACCAAAATGAACACCAATTTACTCTTGAGGTGCAGATCTCAGCAAAAGATCTGACTGTTACTAAAGAGAAGAAGGCAATTGTCCCTATGATTTCTGAAATAAGTTTGAATGAATTTTACCATGTTCAAGGAAGGGGTGCGTATATGGGGGGGGGAGGAAGCCCACAAATCAAATTTTAGTGAAAGGGCTATTGAATAAGGAGAGTCACAAAGAAAGAACATCTCTTTGAAAATGATCAAGAAAATAAATGTGTAATGAATTATTTGGCACACTTAGTAGAATGCAAAAGGATAGAGCATCTATGCAACAGGACCATGAGGCCATACAGAGAGAACTGAGTGAGATAAGAAAAAAATGGATGAGTTGTCTAGAGCGCTGATACAAATACAAATAATTTTATGGAGACCAAAATCAAAGTAGAAAAATAAAAGTCCAATCTGGAGACAACTGACATGGTAGAAGATAATCAGTGGTCTGCAGGTCAAACTTAAGAAGGGAATATACACTCGGTATAACATATGTAGGTGTGCTGCTCAGTGAACTATCAGAATGAACACATGCCTGTAATTACTACCCTGATCAAAATATAGGCCATTATTAGCAATGCTCCACTTCTCTCCAGAGATAATCACTGTCCTGGCTTCTTTGCATCACAAATTAGTCTGTTATTGAAATTTGTGGAAATAGACTCATATGATATGTATTCTTTTATGTCTAGCTTCTTTTGCTCAGTGTAGCTTGTGAGATTCACCCATGTTGTCACATGTAGCCGTACGGTGTTTTTCTCGGCTATATAGTATTTCCCTGTAGGAATTTTCCACAATTTATCCATTCTACTGTTAATGGACATCTAGCCTGTTAGAAATAAAGCTGCTATAAACATTCTTGTACATGTATTTTGGTAAGACTGTACATGCATTTCTCTTGAGTATACACCTAAGACTGGAATTGCTGACACGGGTCATGCATTTATCCAAACTTAGTATATATTGCTAATCAGTTTTCAAAGGCAGATATACTAACTTTGTTTGCCACCAGCATTGCATGAGAATTCCATTTGCTTCACATTCTTTCCAACGCTTAGTATTGTCAAGCTAATTAATTTATAGCAATTGTACAATATCTCACAGTAGTCTTAATTTGCATTTCTGTATTGACTAGTGGGGAATTTCCTCTTTTGTTAAGTGTTTGCTCAAGTCTTTTGCCCATTTTTCTATTGGGCTATCTGTCTTTATCTTATTTATTTGTAGGAGTGCTTTGTATATTCTGTAGACCAGTTCTTTGTCAGATACTATGAATATCTTTTTTCTCTGAGGCCTACTTTTCCTCTTTCGCTTAAAGTAAGTCCTAATTTTAACATAATACAATCTAAAAATCATGCCCTTTATGATCACTGCTTTTTGTATCCTGTTTAAAAAAATATCTGTCGGCTGTGCGCGGTGGCTCATGCCTGTAATCCCACCACTTTGGGAGGCCAAGATGGAAGGATTGCTTGAGTTCAGGAGTTCAAGACCAGCCTCAGCAACATAGCAAGGCCTCTTCTCCACAAAAGAGTTTAAAAAATTAGCTGGGCATGGTGGCACATGCCTGTAGTCACAGCTACTTGGAAGGCTGAGGCAGGAGAATCACTTGAACCCAGGGTTGAAGGCTGCAGTGAGTCGTGATCATGCCACTGCACTCCAGCCTGGGTGACAGAGTCAGACTTCAACTTAAAAAAAAAAAAATTGTCTATTAAGGTCATGAAGATGTTCTGATATCTGAAAGAAGTTTTATTTGGTAAGAGCTACACTTTAGATTTACTCTACATAAACTTTATTTTTTGTATATAGTGTGAGGTATGTAAGGATTCGTTTTTTTCCCCATAAAGATATACAATGAATAGATAGGTCTTGAAAAGAACACGCCTTACTCCATTACTCTACAGTACCACCTTTACAAGTCAAATTGTGTATGTATATTTATTTGTATCTGTATATTTATTCTGTTTCTTTGGTCCATATGTCTATCCTTGGTTGTCATGGCAACACTATAAATCTTGATACATGGTTATTGTGCATAAGTTCTCCAACTTTGTTCTTCTTCGAGATTGTCTTTCCTGTTCTTAGGCCTTGGCCTTTCCAAGTGAAATTTAGAGTGTCTGTCAGTTTCTATAAAAAATAAGCCAGCCGGGCTCGGTGGCTCAGCCTGTAATCCCACGCCTTTGGGAGGCTGAGGTGAGTGGATTGCCTGAGCCCGCGGGTTCGAGACCCGCCTGGGCCAGCGAGACCTCATCTCTACAATAAATCAAAAAATTAGCCGGGCGTGGTAGCGCGCGCCTGTAATTCCGGCTACTCGGAAGGCTGAGGCGGAAGGATCGCCGGAGCCCAGCGGGTCGAGGCTGCGGTGGCCGGGAGCGGCCGCTGCGCTCCAGTCTGGGTGACAGAGTGAGACTCCAACTCAAAAAAAAAAGAAAAAGAAGAAGGCAAAATTGGGGCAGAGGTCATGGTTCTCAGAGGCTCAGGACCTTATCACCTCAGCTCATAATCTGGGGTTATCCACCCAGGAGACAGCATGCCTGCATGACTGCTACTGACTGAATTAGACAGACACTTGCGGTGGCTGTCCCAGCAAATAGAGCGTGCTGGGTCAACCCACTCTGTCCCTGGGTCAAAAGCCTACATGCAGGCACAACCTGGATGGCTGTCCAAGAGGGCAGTGGTGATGCCACACTTCCTTTTGAAGGCGTTTTCTAAGGACTTCCTGTCTTCAGGGGACTTGGACAGCCTGGGAGGATCACGCCAGCCATTCCCTGATAAGGGCTCCCAGGTCTTTAGGCTACCATCAGCTGAGAGTTCAACTGACATTCTAGGTGACTCCAGCAGTAAACGGAAGGGAAAAGACAGACTTCAAGGGATATGGGCCAAAATAAACGAGAAAAAATCGATGAGCGCATCTTTTTCATAATTTTAAAATCTTTGTTTTTTTCTTCAAAAGGAGCTTACCGACTTAAATTCCAGAAATTCCATTCCTTTGGCAACTTGATAGGCGAAGCAAAGAAGATCTTCAAATGTCAGCACATTCAAGTCCTCTTCTTCCTCCAGCCTCTTCTGGTTTTCATATTCGAGCTCATCTGTAAAAGAAAGCCGGTCTTCGCTTTGGCTGTAACTCTAAGAAGGTGCCTTATTAAAACCTCTTGTCAACAAGGGTGCCTGAACGAAGCATAGTTGTATACCTAATCCTTGACTGTACCCCACAATATCATAATAAAAAATACTGATTATAAAAAAAAAATTAAATAAAAATTATAAAAAGAAAAAAAAAATCTCTACGGGCCAGCCTGGGCAACCAAGTAAGACCCTGTCCCTATAAATTTAAAAAAAAAAAAAAATCACAAAATTAGCCAGGCATGGTAGCACATGCCTGTAGTCTCAGCTACTCGGGAGGCTGAGGTGGGAAGATAGCCTGAGCCCAGGATGTCGAGGTTATGGTGAGTTGTGATTGTGCCACCAAACTCCAGCCTGGGTGACGGAGAGAGACCCCGACTCAAAAAAAAAAAAACTCTATGGGAAGGGTATTAAAGCCAGGGTTAGGAAAGGTACAAGAACGCACAATCAAAGCATCATCTTTTTGGCAGACCTGTTTATGCTGAGCACTGCACAGTCTGTGAAGGGTCACAGAAGATGCACTTTGGTTAGAAATAAAGTCCCTGCCTACTTTGATGGCAGGTGACCTGATGAATCAAAAGGGGTTTTTTTGTTTGTTTGAGTTGGAGTCTCACTCTGTCACTCAGGCTGAAGGGCAGTGGCACGTTCCCGGCCACTGCAGCCTCAACCTGCTGGGCTCCTGCAAGCCTTCTGCCTCAGCCTTCCAAGTAGCTGGAACTACAGGCGCGCGCTACCATGCCTGGCTAATTTTTGATTTATTGTAGAGATGAGGTCTCGCCAAGTTGCCCGGGTGGGTCTCGAACCCGCGGGCTCAGGCAATCCTCTCACCTTGGCCTCCCAAAGTGCTGGGATTACAGGCTGAGCCACCAAGCCCAGCCTAAGTCAAAAGTTTTAAATACCTCCCCGCCCCCGCCTTTTTTTTGCACTGGACTGTTTTGCCACATTGGGAAAGAAATTAATATTGATCGAGTGTCAATCACATTTTGAAATGGCATTGTACATTTCATCTTCTTTTATTAAATGTGTCTAACAGTCCTACAAGTAAAGCAGTGTTAGGCCCATTTTATAAATAAGAAAATTATGCTTCCAATGGTTACACAACTTGTCCAAAGCCATCCAGTCAGAAAACAAAGCAACTGAGGTTAACCTGAATTCTATCTGACTGTAGGACTCATGACCTTTCCCGCTTATCAGGTAATAAGATGACTCTAATTAATTCATGACTTTATTTTTTTTTTTTTTTTTGAGTTGGAGTCTCACTCCGTCGCCCAGACTGGAGTGCAGTGGCCGCTCCCGGCCACCGCAGCCTCGACCTGCTGGGCTCCAGGGATCCTTCCGCCTCAGCCTTCCAAGTAGCTGGAACTACAGGCGCACGCTACCACACCCGGCTAGTTTTTGATTTATTGTAGAGATGAGGTCTTGCTTGCCCAGGCGGGTCTCGAACCCGCGGGCTCAGGCAATTCACTCACCTCAGCCTCCCAAGGCGCGGGATTACAGGCTGAGCCACCGAGCCCGGCTAATTCATGACTTTAAAAAGAATGTCCTGACCAAATGAAACAGTCCTCAGTGTTTATTAGTTGAGCATTGGCATAAAATTCACAACAGGCCGGGCACAGTGGCTCATGCCTATAATCTCAGCACCTTGGGAGGCCGAGGCAGGAGGATTGCTTGAGCCCAGGAGTTCGAGACCAGCCTGGGCAAGAGACACCATCTCTACAAAAAAATCAAAAAATGAGCCAGGTGTGGTGGTGCACACCTGTAGTCCTGTCTACTCGGGAGGCTAAGGCAGAAGGATTTCCTGAGCCCAGGGGGTCAAGGCAGCAGTGAGACCCTGGGCAACACAGCAAAACTTCGTCTCTACAAAAAAATCACAAAGTTAGTCAGGCATGGTGGTGTGTGCCTGTAATCTCAGCTACTCAGGCGTGAGACCCTGTCTCAAACAAACAAACAAAAATTAACAATATATAAACTTTGGCTTTTAACTATCATTTGACATTAGCAAAGAAAAAATGCTTTTGCATTTACACAGTGTTTAAAAATGGCTAATACAAAACTCTTGTATCCACTTCCATTGTAAAGTGGTTCTAGTTAGAATAAAACATTACCTTCAGAATGAAATGAGTTCCCATGATGCTCTGAGGTCTGGTCTGCGTTTTGGTGTATCTGAACTTCTCTTGAACCAGGCATGCTATTAAAAAGAAAAAAAGTATTTACATTCTTCTTCTGAGCAGACATTTTACATAAAAAATGCACCAAGTAAATGGATTCCAATTATAAATAGGCTTTTAAATTAAAAGCACGCCATCCATCCACCCATTTCTGTGTACGTTAAAAAGAGGATTGCCTGAGCCCAGGGGTTTGCCATCAGCCTGGGCAACTTGACCAGATCTTGTCTCTACTATAAACCAAAAATTATCCAGGCACAGTGGCTCACGCCTGTAACCCCAGTGCTTTGGGAGGCGGAGGCGAGAGGATTGCCTGAGCTCAGGGGTTCAAGACCAACCTGAGCAACATGTAAGACTTCATCTCTACAATAAATCAAAAAACTAGCCAGGTGTGGTGGCACACACCTGTAGTTCCGGCTACTCAGAAGGGTGAGGCGAAAGGATTGCCTGAACCCAGCAGGTCAAGGCTATGGTGGCCATGATCGTGCCACTGCACTCCAGTCTGGGCGACAGAGTAAGAGTCCTACTCAAAAATAAAAAATAACCGGGCTCGGTGGCTCAGCCTGTAATCCCGCGCCTTGGGAGGCCGAGATGAGTGAATTGCCTGTGCCCGCAATTAGCCGGGCGTGGTAGTGCGCTCCTGTAGTTCCATTTACTTGGAAGGCTGAGGCGGAAGGATCGCCGGAGCCCAGCAGGTCGAGGTTGCGGTGGCCGGGAGCGGCCACTGCACTCCAGTCTGGGCGACAGAGTGAGACTCCAACTCAAAAAAAAAATAAAAAATAAAAATTAAAAAATTAAAAATAAAAACATCTGTATCCCTGGGCTTGCCGGCCTGACAAAAGTAAGATGGACCCCTGTTTTCCGGACAGAGCCTCACGGTTTGAAAATGTCATCACTCGATCCTTGCCACAGCCTATGAGCTGGGTTTTAAAGTCACATTTTATAAAAGAGAAACCAGCTGGGCTCGGTGGCTCAGCCTGTAATCCCGTGCTTTGGGAAGCCGAGGTGAGTGGATTGCCCGAGCCCACGGGTTCAAGACCCGCCTGGGCAACTTGGTGAGACCTCATCTCTACAATACATCAAAAATTAGCTGGGCATGGTAGTGCGCGACGGTAGTTCCAGCCACTTGGAAGGCTGAGTGGAAGGATCGCCGGAGCCCAGCGGGTCGAGGCTGCGGTGGCCGGGAGCGGCCACTGCACTCCAGTCTGGGCGATAGAGTGAGACTCCAACTCAAAAAGAAAAAAAAAAGATGTGGGGTACAATTCAGGGTTAGGGATACAGATGTTGATTATGTAGGTACCTTTGTGATGAGGTAGTTTCCCTTAACTGCCAATCTCACCCCCTCTCCCCTGGCAGTTTCCCACTACTGCCAATCACTTTCTTATAGTATTATGATAATTGTTCAAGGTC
>CAUYQG010074847.1:0-18185 GCA_963574415.1 Tarsius wallacei | reverse complement strand
CCCGGCTAATTTTTTGATTTATTGTAGAGATGAGGTCTCGCCAAGTTGCCCAGGCGGGTCTCGAACCCGCGGGCTCAGGCAATCCACTCACCTCAGCCTCCCAAAGCGTGGGATTACAGGCTGAGCCACCGAGCCCGGCTAGATACAATCTTTAAAATGCAATCATGGAGATGTGATCTTGAAATAAATCATATTTATTTTCTTCTCATTTTTATAGGTTTATTGTGTTGTTCATTTTCTAGAGTCTTACCATGGACATTTAGCTTCATAAGTTATGAGGCTTTCAACGTTTTCCTCCAACTGCTAGTCAGTGCAACAAGAAAAGAAAAAGAAATAGAGGTATAAAGAGAAAATTAAACTGTTACTATTTGTAGATAATTATTTATATAAAACCTCAAAGAATAGTAGAATAAATCATTATTAAAGATAGAAGAAAATATACACTGATGCAATCAGGCTGTTTAAAAATAAAGCAAGAGAATTAATGTGGGACTCAGAGGGGAAACAGGCGATATGAAGGGGCGTGTGACTAGATGTGGTTTGTCATCAGAGTCCTAGCTTATGTTTTGAGTGGTGACCTCATGAATGCTTATTACATTTTAAAAAGGACCAGATAAGCAACCAATGAAATAAAGGTAGACCATGCCAGGACCAATGATCAGTATGCATTATGAACTAAGAGTGATAATTAATCTAATTCTGTATTAGCCACAAATAAATAAATAAATAATAAGACATAATCATGATCACCACGTATTTAGCAGTTTATAATTTAAGAAATGTTTTCACACCCACACCCGGTCTCAGGGAACGTCTGAAATCTCTTGTTTGATCCTCCCAATGATTCTGTGAGGTAGAACTGTATCCTTGTTTTCTGGTAAGGACAGGGATTTAGGAATGTTAAATAAAGGCTATATAGCTCCTGGATAGCAGTTTTAGAACTTGAATCCAGGGGTTATCCTAAACCTCATGCCAAATATTAGGTATAGCAATGTTTTCTGAATTGTTGAGTCCAATACCTAAGTCTAAAATTGTTAATTAATTTGTATGTTGTTTGGTTTACTTTGCTATCATTTTATTAATTGCCTTTATCTTTTAAACAAATTCGGTGCATTCATTTAGCATTCATGTATATGATGGTTCTCAATAAGTCTGAAAATTGCAATTAAACAGTGGATGCAGCTAAGATGTAGCTGCTTAGATAGTAAACATGTATACATAGTTCTTAGCTCTGATTCATTGATATATCAATATATATGTTATCACATTAATAGATAAGTTATATGTATATGGTGTGGAATGACTGAATCAAGCTAATTAACATATCTCACACCTTAAATACTTATCATTTATTTCTCCTGTCGAACTGCAACCTTGTACCCTTTGACCAACAATTCCCATACCCCTGGTCCCTCAGCCTTTGCTAACCACCATTCTCTTTGCTTCTCTGAGTTTGATTGCTTTAAAGTCTACATATAAGTGAGATCATGCACTATCTGTCTTTCTGTGCCTGGCTTATTTCACCTAGCATGATGTCCTCCTGGTTCGTCCATGTCACAAGTGATAGTATTTTCTTCCTTCTTAAGGTCAAATCATATTTCATTGTGTATATTTGCCACGTTTCTTTGCTCATTCAAACATTGATAGACACTTAGGCTGACTCCATAAGTTGTTCTAGTCAGAGTTCTGAACCAAATGAGAGGGAAAACAGAAGAGGTCAGATGGAGAGACAGAATATCACTTTTATGACAAATGAAGGGAATATCAAACAATGTGGCCAACAACAAGCTTCCAGATGCTGAGCCCTGGGATTAGATAGATTTCTGCATGCAGTCTCAGACCATGCTGGTAGACTGTGGAATTTTCCAAAGGGTGGCCCAAGAGGACTGGGAAGGGGCAGAAGCAGTGCATTCTGTGAGCAGCTGTTCCTAGGAGAGAGGGACAGATGGAGCTGGGCTATATGACCCTGCCTCCTCCTTCAAAGTCACTAGTCAGGGATAGTGAAGGCAACTCCCACCTCATGGAAATCACAAGAATGGGGAAGAACTCTTCTCTGTGGCACTGGATATACTAGCTCATGTAATCTACACAGCAATCCAATAAGCCTTACACAATTTTAAGACACAGAAACAGAGGCTCAGAGAAGTGTCACAGACAACTCGCCTAAGTCTCCCAGCTAAAGGCAAGGAAGAGACAGTCTTTGCACCCAGGGAAATATGATCCCCAAGTTCACATTCTCACCCACTTGGCCTTCCTACTTTTCTGACTTTTGAGCTGAGCTTTCTTATTTGAGAAAATGAAGGGGTTAGACTAGAAAAAATCTCTAAAAATTCCTTTCAACTGTAAAATGCTTTAATATGCTTTTAGGTTTCTTGTCAAAATATCTGGGTGTGTGAAGTAGTTTAAACTCCTTAGGCAAGGGATCTTGTGGAACAATATTATATACAACTTAAAATGTTATTTTGATGAGAAGTCATAGTAGGTAATTGTAACCCAATTCTGTTTTCAATGTGGAAAACTTAACAGTTTAAAAAGGAACAGACAGATGGAATTTTGCTAATGCGTCCAAGAAGGAAATATGATTTCACATGCATATTATATGCAAGTTTATGAATGCAGTCATGGTGTCTGGAACCTAGGTAGGAAATTATGATGAAAATCAGTGAAGTAAAATATCAAAATAAAACATTGCATGACAGCTCCTAATGGGGAGAAATGCTGGCACTTTTAATATAACCACGTGGGAATATTAACGTGAACATGAGTGGCTGAAGGGTTCTGAATTTCCCCGGCGATATTCATATATCACAAGATGAATGTTCACTGGCAATAACTCAAGAAGCGACATGTTTAGCATGCCACTGGTGAGATGCCAGGGTTGGAATCACCAATAGTAAATTGTGACATTTTACTTTGCGTCAGAAGTAAGTAGACCCTCGTTTATAATTTACTAAGAACTTGTTTGGAGCAAAGATTTAGGATTATAATCTCAATTAAAGATGGAATGTGTGATTTGGGTTACAAACTCACCTTTGTATATGGGAAAGGGTAGGGACATTACCAACATGTTTCCAAGGAAACTGCTTGTGGTGACTACCCGGTAGCGGAGAATTTACTGCACATTTAAATACACACTGGGCAATTTGGGAGAGTATTTTTGATGGGAGAGTTTTAAAAAGTTATTTTGAATTAACAAGTTCTAAAAATGGCTTCAAACCACTATAAGTTCTAATTCTGCAACTAATCATTCAAATAACTTCAATATTTTATGTTACATTAATTCCTTAGTTGGCAAGTGTTAAATAACTTTATTCAATGCAATACATTTAAATTCTAGATGATGAGCTCTCCTCTCACTCTCCACCAAAAATATTCAAAGGATTGGTGCTACCTTTACTCATTGAAAAATTTATCTTTGACTAGGGTGACTTTTTAATTTTATATTTCCTTTATTTCAGAGTTAAGTATAAATTCTTGGCTTCTACTTGCCATCCTCCCTGGCAGAGCTATTTTCTAGAATTTCTCTGCTGACATATCAGGGGTCCATTCTGAAGTAATTTTTTTCTCCCTTTGGTTAAAAGAGAGATTTTATTTGCCTGCTGGAATTTCATATATAATTGCTTTTCTCAAAATGTGTGTGTGAGTGTTTTAAACTGTAAACTGAAGTTATTTCTTTAGGAATTATGGTATGAATGGCACACTATGATTTGTGATTTCCACAAAGTCTAAGCATAAGAATGGTTTCTTAATCATCAACTTTCATTTCTATATACTATAATTTGCTTTTCATGGCAAGCTTATTTTGTTGGCTAACGTCTCAGGATAAAGGAGGTAACATAGTAAGAAGCAGAGTGAGCATATTAAAAAGATAAATGAAAAAATGCCCATGTACCCTGGAGCAACGTGGTTTAATAAATAAACAGAAAAAAGCACCAGGATGCTTTCTTTACTGCAGAATTACAAAGTGTAATAAAGTCTCCAAAAATGTAGCATAAAGTAAAACTACCTTACTTGACTCTTAATAAATTATGTTGGTGACATGTTAAAAACAAATGAATAGCAAGTAGTAAATATGAATGTATAAATGAGCAAATATGAATTTGAACAACGAATTCCCTCCAGGGTGTAGTGACTACAGAGAAGACAAGAAGGGGGTGGTTGAACAGTGAGACTTCACTTGTTGCTTATTTTGAGAACAGTGACCTGGACCTCTTGTGAAATATTCTCCTGTGATTTCTTCACTATAAATAACTTGCCTTGGGTCTGATGCCTTCTAATCAGTGAATAATGATTGCTGACTGTGCCTCAGTTATCAGCAGCAACCACAGCAGCATTTATGGGGCATTTAATTCTCATAACAACCCAGTGATTATAATTACCTTTATTTTACCCATGAGCAAACCAATACTCAGTTTAGGCCACTTACAAAAGGATCATCAAACAATGCAAATGTCATAGATATTTATTTCACTCCTGCTATGTTCTAGGCATTGTACTGGTCTTGAGTACTAGATAGAATAGAAGACAGCCCATGCTCTCAAATCCTGTATAGTCTTCTGAAAAAAGTAGATGAATTCCTGGGCAACTACAATATTGAGGCTAAGAACTAATACATACAGTGCTGCATTGGTTTGCTGTGAGATACAGAACACATTCATAGGGTTTCAGGGAAGGCTTCAGCTGGAGGTAACAGAAGAGGCCAAAAGAGTTATCTTACTGTGTGTACCTTGCTTGTGAAAGTAGACCTGTTCATCTTTATCCCATTAGCTCCACAAGACTTTAGTTTTTTTGTAACAATAAATTGTAGCTTACCACTATAGCACATGAAAAATACTCCTCTCTTTTGCCCACACAATGCCAGCATGGATCTTCCACTGATTTTCAGGGCTTTGTTTAGGAGGGTACTTATCTATTGTGCCAAAGAAAATACACCCTTGAGGAAATCTACAGCCAGTTGTTTATATGATCAAATTACTATTTGTAAACTCTCAATTTTAACATAAGATGTTTTGCCATTCCAAATGTTTTAGCATTTAGAAATTCACTATTACATGTACTTCCCAGATACAGGGAATGATTATATGGATTTATAGCATGAGCAGAGCCATCTGTAGAGCTGACTAGATCTAGAAATGAAATGCACAGCATTCTCGCTCAGTCCCTGAAATTCTGAGCAGTGGGAGTAGAACACTAAGACATTGTCCACCCTGCTTCTATTCTAGGAACAGCCTCTTCCCTTTAAATTCCCATGGCTGTCATAGGTGCTACCATATTTATAAATGCAACAGTTGATTGGTTCAGAGTGGGAAGAACACCCAAGTTAGGCTAATCATATGATTTCACTCTTTGGTTTCATTGATTAGGCTTGGCTAGTCGGAGTGGACTCTGTTTCAGCTAGTGGAACTGCATCTCAATTTTGGCAACTGCCTGGAGTTAGCATCAGACTTCATAAGGCGAAGGGGTCAGCCCTCCACAAGACAGTTCTCACTTCAGACAACAGTTCCAAGTGGGGTTTCCAGACAGCCCACACTTATGACTGACCAGCAACATATTTGGAGGTTTTTATGACTGTTAAGTTCAATAATTTGCTAGAGCAACTCACAGAACTCATGAAAGTGCTATATTTATTGCAGTCTTATTATTAAAGACATCACCCAGGAACAGTCAAATGAAGAGTTGCATGGTGCAAGAACTGGGAGGGTTCTAAGAGTAGAGCTCCCACTCTCTTTCCCCAGAGTCAGGATGCATCACCTGTTCAACACATCAATGCGTCCACTGACCAGGAAGTTCTGAGCCCCAGTGTCAGAGCTTTTATTGGGATCTTATTATGTTGGCTTGATTGACTAAATCATTGGCCATGGGATTGTACTCAATCTCTAGCATCCACTCCTTTCCCAGAGGCTCAGTGGCTGAAAATTCCAACCCCCTGTTCATGTGCTCGCTATTTCTTGTGACCAACTTCTATCTCAAAGCTAGCTAGGGACCCCTCATGATAACTTTATTGATAGAGCAAAGACTCATGCCATTCAGGAAATTTCAAGGATTTTTGAAGCTCTGTGCCAGGAACTGAGGACAAAGACCAGATCTATTCTTTATTATATTACAGAATCCATCTTTTGAAATTTTGGTTTTGAAACAAAAGGGTTCAATCTCTTTAGATTCCTGTATGATTAAATGTAAGGCCTAGGGCCATTGGCTGCCATGAGCCATGAGGAAAACAGAAGCCAATGTGTAGGGAGAAAAAGAGAAATGAAGAAGATGAAGAGTGAAGAAGAGATGAGTGCGGATGATAGACTTAGAGATCTGAGTCCCTTTTAAAACTTTTTCTTGTCCTTGGATTCTTTGAGATTTCACATCACCCATACTCTTGACTTCATCCAAGTCCAGCTGAGTTTCTCAAACCCCTAACTGAGCATTCTACTTGGTAGCATGAGCAAGTAAGCATTTGCATGGGAAGGGAACTATTATTCATACTTAAATAACATTAAGTTCCAGGCAAGACTTTACTCATGTATTAAATGTTAGATGGATGGTCATTTGCTGCTTTGTACACATGCTGATTTTGTTAACTCACCTAATTCAACTAGTGTCATTGTTTGAAGGCTTGTTCTTCACACAGTCAGGTGTTCTCTTCCACATTCTGACTCTGATTTAGGCTCTGATAATAAGAATGTATTTCTCTTTATAAGGTTCTACTGTAGCAGCAGCAATAGAGTTGGAGGCAGTAAAGCAGTTCCAGATTTTGCTCTTGCTAGCTCAGGGTCTGATGTTGGGTGTAGCTGCACAGTTTGTGTCAAGAGTGGTAGAGCTCTGCTTCTTTTTCTTGGCATCCTTCAGTTGTCTTAGATATATACAAGTTTCTTTTAGGGCCTGCTATGGTTTGAATGTTTTTGCCTCCTCCAAGATCCATGTTGAAACGTAATTCTCAATACAACAGTATTGAGAAGTTGGCTTTTGAGAGGCGATTGAGTCATGAGGATTCCATCTCCATGAATGGAATTAGGTGATCTTAAATAAGAACTTGATGGATGGAGCTCATCCCTTTTGCTCTTCTGCCTCCAGTCATGTGAGGACACACTGTTCCTCCCCTCTGGAGGTTCCATCTTAGAAGCAGAGACTGGTCCTCACCAGACAATGAACCTGCCAATACCTTGAGCTTGAACTTCCTCTATTCCAAAACAATAAGAAACACTATCCTGTTCCTTATACAGTTCCTAATCTATGGTATCTTGTTATAGCAGCACAAATGGACTAAGACAGAGCCCCCTCATTATTGCTCAGGGACCTTAATTTTAGAAAAACATTCAAGTTCTTAGGAACATTAAATATCTTAATACTTGACTCTGGGTTTTGCATGTTCTTCTAAAGTGTCTGTAAGAGTGTTATCAGCATGTGGAACACATTTGCTCCACTTCATGGCTTTGCAGTGCTGGTCTTTCTGCCTGACATGCTCTTCCCTGAAATATCCACATGGCTTGTCTCCTGTCAGTTGTCTGCTCAAGTGCACTTATCTTAATAATACCTCTCTGACTACCATGTCTAAATGACTTCCTTAGTTGATCAGTCTCTGTCCATTTATTCTGATTTATTTTATGTTTTAGCACTTCCTCAACATTTGACACATTGAGCATGTATTTGTTCACTTGTTTATATTCTGTCTGTTCCTTTAGAATTGTGGTAGTTATGAAAGAGGGACACTGTCTATTTTGTACATTGTTTTATCCCACCACCTAGAAGAGTACTAGGCACTTAGTAGGCACTAACAAACTTATTGAATAAAGAGAGAAATGAAGAAATGCTTCTGCTGCTCAGCATCTTTTGAATATTTTTTTTTTTTTTTTGCATTTGAACAAACTTCATGCCTTGTGAATCTTATTTCCCCAAGAAAGTAAGTCAGATACTTGATTTCCAACCCTTTCCCTCCTTACTGCTAGGGTACAAATTGTAGGTACCCACATAATGCTCTGATTTAGAAGATAGTGAACTCTGAAAGAATGTACCAAGAGAAATACATTTGTGTGTGTGTGTTTCTCTGTGTGTGTGTGTGTGTGTGTGTGCATGTGCTTGTGTGTGTGTGTGTCTGTGAATAAAGACAATAGTGTGCATGTTTTTTCTAGTAACTACTGTGTAGTGCCTCTGGTATGAATTGCAGTGTCTGTGCCCAGTGGTGGAGGCAGTGGGTTTTCTGTGGAAGAGTTCTGTGTGGGTTTGGGAGTTGTACCTGATGCATAGTCTCCAGATTTTACTCTTTTTCTTTCTCAGAGAATTTGTGAGCTGTGTAAGTCACTTTTAAAAGGAATTTCCTTTTCTACTTAAGCTAGCTCAAATGAGTTCTGTTGTCTGCAACTGAGAATCCTATCAGACTCACAGCTGGGTTGAATCCAGACAACATATCTTGAAGTCTAGTGTTTTATAAAGCAATTTAGCCCTTTATAAGCTAGAATACTTTCTTGGGAGTTCCCCCGTGTTCATCTAGTCAAGTAATTCCCATATTGTTTTTGCATAGAGTTATTTCTTTTAGTGAAATTTTACAGAAGGGTGAGTACCCAATATTTGGAATTGAAGCCGCTCTAGTTGAAGGGTGTTGGATGTCAGAACCCTCAGCCTCTTTTTTCTTATGGTGTCTCAGGTTTGTCTTTGGAGTTCTTAGGCACTACAGAACACAAGAATGCACTATGAACTTAATCACCTCATTTTCTAGAAGAGGAAATGGGTGCCTAGGAAACTGTAAAAGACATATAGCTAGTTAGTGAGAGAACAGTAACTAGTATCTGGATGTTTCTACTCCAACCCAGAGTTTTTGCACTACACTTCAACACTTCACTGCAACCTCAAACTAAAAAAGAGAAGAACAACTTTCTTTTAAAGTTTTCTTTATGGCATAGTTTGAGTAGAAAAAGAAGGAATCCATCAACATTTGGATTCTAAAATTGAAAAGTTTTCATCAACTCAGTTAAAAACTTATTTCTGTAGTATATTTGAGAGTACTTAAAAAGTTTACACTGGCTTTTAATTGAAAAAATATACTCCAAGAAACTTTTTTCTTAGAACAAGTCTTGGTTAGAGATTTCTCACCAGTATATGGTAATATAAGTGGTATACATTATACTTTAAAAATTCAAGTGCATTAAAAAGTCAAATTTAACAATGAGATGACACTATATGCCTATTGTAAAGATAGACTGTCAAAAATTTGGAACACTGACAACACTGATTGTTGACAAAGATGTGTAACAACAGGAATGATCATTCATTGCCGATGTTAATGCAAAATGATACAACCTCTTTGGAAGACAGGTTGGCAGTTTCTTAAAAACTAAGCATACCCTTACCATACAATCCAGCAAAAGTGCTCCTACCCAAATGAATTAAAAATGTGTGTTCACAAAGAAACCTGCATATGAATGTATATAACAACCTTATTAATAATTGCCAAAACTTGGAAGCAACCAAGATGTCTTTCACTGGGTGAGTGAATAAATAAATTGTGGTACATCCAGGCAATGGAACATCATTCAGCATTAAAAAATGAAGTCAGCTATCAAGCCATGAAAAGACATGGAGGAAACTTAAATGCATATTCCTAAGTGAAAGAAGTCAATCTGAAAAGGCTCCACACTGAATGATTCCAATTACATGACATTCTCGAAAAGGCAAAATAATGAAGACAGTGAAAATATCAGTGGTTACCAAAGCTGAGGGGGAGGGAGGGATGAATAGGCAGCACATGGAGGAATTTTAGGGCAGTGGAACTACTCTGTAGGATACTATAAAGGTGGATATATGTGATTCTAAATTATCAAAACCCATAGACTCTACAACATCAAGAGGGAACTCTAATGTGGATTATGGACTTTGGGTGATAATAGTGTGTCAGTGTTGGTTCATTAGTTGTGACAAATGTACCACTCTGGTGAGGATTGTTGATAATGGGGGAAGATGTCCATCTGTGGGGCCAGGGAATATATGAGAAATCTCTGCATCTTCCTCTCAATTTTGCTGTGAACCTAAAAGTACTCTAAAAAAAATAAAATCTTTAAAATAACAATAACAAAAAACACAAAAAAATCCCATCAAAATAATGCTAGGTCATCTAGATGTATTTATCATTTTGAAAGGCTGATTAGATCAAGTTGGTGAAACAGGCATACATTCTCCTGTCTTGCCAGTGTGTTTCTTATGGCAATGCAGACATAGTAAAACAATCTCTTCCATTAGTGAAATGAGTGAGTCTTTTCACCTATAAAGCAAATTCAACTCCATAATAAGTAGAGGATCCTTTTGAGTTGAACCTAATTTTTTTCCAAATCGAAAAGAATAAACATTGCATAGGAAATATGATTAGCTTCCAAGTTGTCTCAGTCATAAGCCAAAACAATGTGTAATTTTTGCTTCTGTGATGACTGTCTTGGAATAAATGCCTGCTGAGAAACTAAAGTCACCACAGCTTGCTATTGGGAACATCTTAGATTCTCTCTTTCATTTCTGTTTTGCTAATGATAATACTTTGTTCCTGGTCACTTGGAACGCTTTTTTTTTAATTACAAAGATGTGGGGTACAATTCAGGGCTAGGTATACAAACGTTGATTATGCAGGTACCCTTGTTGATAAGGTATGCCTCTCATCCCCTAGCAGTTTCCCTCAACTGCCAATCTCAGCCCCCTTCTCCTGACAGTTTCCCACTACTGCCAGTCACTTTCTTATAGTTGTTCAAGGTCTGCTTATGAGTGAAAACATGTGGTACTCTGTTCTTTGTTTCTGTGATAGATCACTGAGTATGAGCGACTCTAAATCCATCCAAGTTGCTGCAAAGTGCATATTTTTGTCCTTCTTTATAGCTGCATGATATTCCATTGTGTATATGTACCACATTTTCTTTATCCAATCCAGCTTCGATGGGCAACATGGTTGGTTCCATGTTTTTGCTATTGTGAATAGAGCTGCAACAAACATACGTGTGCAGGTACCTTTTGTGTAGAATGATTTGAGTTCCTCTGGGTATATACCAAATAGGGGAGAAATGCTTTTTTTTTTTTTTAATTGACTCAGTCCTTAATAAGCTATCATCTCCCATTAAATTGCTGTCCATGCTAGTACCACAGAGTCACTCTTCCTTTCTAATATTTTTTTCTGACTATTCCCTTTATAAGCATTTATTCATTTTCAGCTGTGTCTTACTTGAGTTTCTTTACTTCTAACTATTTTTTGACTACTGATAAGAGATATAGTTTGGGTGGTTGTCTCCTCCAACTCTCATATTGAAATGTGACCCCCAATGTTGGAGGTGAGAGTTAGTGAGAAGTGATTTGATCATGGGGACAGGTCCCTCGGGCTTGGTGCCATTCTGGTGGTTTGAGTGAGTTACTGTTTCATCCCAGAGCTGGTTGTTTAAAAGAGCTGGGTCCCTCCTTCATGCTCTCTCTCGTTTCTGCACTCACCATGTGACGTGCTGGCTCTCTTTTCCTTCCACCGCAGTAAAAGCTTCCTGGGTCCTCACCAGAAGTAAAGCAGATGATAGCACCATGCAGAGACGTGAGCCAATAAACCTCTTTTCCTTATAAATTACCCAGCCTCAGGTATTCCTTTAGAATAATGCAAAATGGATGAATACAGTAAGTGAGTAGAATAACGTATCCTTGAATGAATGTATATTTTTCTTAGTTCCAAAAATGCAATGAGGGGCTCATCAAGGATTCAGGACAAATTCACAGTTGAGACATCATCAACCTTCTTGCTGTTAGTGATAAGGGAATCATATAGGTGACAAAACAGTCTCAATACATGGTACTCAAAGTGCTTCTGGTGCCTACAGTCCAAAACACCTCCCACAGCATCTCTCTTGCCCACACCTGCCCTGTCCAAAGGCATGAGTTTTACAACACTGGCACCATGCCACGGGTAGGCATAGGGCACATGGACTCCTCAACGCACCAAAGCATGGATGTGCTCTACAACTCTCAAGCTATATTCAGATTTCCCTTCTCCTTTGAAGAATAGGGTTTTTATTAGACTGTAGGGGGAATCATTGGCAGAATGAAATCTTTCCCGGGAGGTTTCTTAATTCCTCATGTGAAGAGACTAATATTTCTTGAATTAATAACTTTGATGGCTGGTCATAGTGGCTCACACCTGTAATCCAAGCACTTTTTTGTTCTTAGTTTACTTAACTATAAAATGGCCACATTTATATTACACTTTTAAATGCTTATAAGTTTCAAGGATAAATAAGCATTCATTTCCCCCATTCTTTCAACATATCTTCACTGATTCCACAATCTGTGCTGGGTATTGTTACCCAAGTTGTTACTACACAATAAAATTCAAACATCCATTCTTGCCCAAATGTATTTAATATTGCTGTATATAAGAAATTGGTGTCCTGTCACGAGTGTTAAATACGGTTATAAAAATGTAACCTAGCCTTAGTTTTGGCTCAGTCATTTTTTAAGATTAAACAAGTTGTCCAACCTTTTTGCATTCATTTGTACGATGCTCTTGGAAATAGTTGCCTTAGATAAGGGGTTTCCTAAAATGTGCTTACCCTTTAGGGAATCCTGTATATCATAAACACAGTTTAGGTTCAAGAAAATGTTTCTCCACATTTCTTGTTCTGTGTTCATGAAAGAAAAAATTCCAGCGTCTCAATGCCATGACAGTTTGTAGATTGTTTCACTGCCACTGTCAGAGACTGCCGCTGCTTTGGAGGTTTAGAACAAGAATATGTAGATAAGACAAAAAATAAGCTTAACATATTCTTCCTCTCTGATAGCATGGATACAGTAGTTTATTTAACAATAAAGTATTGTTTTCCAGTGGTGCTAACAGTCTATTTCCCAATTTTCTTCATTGCTATAAATGGAATTGTGTCCACATCCACCCAAATGTGAAGTCCTAAACTACTACGTGACTGTATTTGGAGATAGGGCCTTAAGGAAGCAATTAGGGTTAAATGAGATCATAACGATGGAACCCTGATGCAACAGGACTAGTGTCCTTATAAAAAGAGACATCAGAGTACTCTATATCTATCTATCTATCTATCTATCTATCTGTCTATCTATCTATCTATCTATCTATCTCTGCATGCACACTCAGAGGAAAGGTCGTGTGAAGATACATTGAGATGGTGACAGTTTGCAAGGCAGGAAGAGAGCCCTTACCAAAAACCAAACCCTGCTCGACCTTGACCTTGAACTTCCAGCTTCCAGAGCCATGAGAAATAAATATCTGTTGTTTAAGCCACTCAGACTGTGTTATGGCAGTCCAAGCAGATTAATACATTTGTGTTCCAATTCCTGGATCTGGAGGCAGTCATAAATTAGTGAGGTATGCCCAGGAGTTGTATACAGTGTCTGAATAGCATTTTGCAATGTTACCTAATTCATATTACTTAAAAATTTATATATGTAGGTCTAGACGAAACATGTGAAGCATGACATTAATTCTTTACTTTGGCAGCTAGATAGAAATTTAACACTTCAGTCATAAATGGTTTTATTTTTATAAAAAATTAATAAAAAGCAATATTTTCAAAAATTAAATTAAAATTTCAGTGTACATATTTTGACTTAAATTTTGATATTGATTTTAATTTTGTATTTGAATTACTGTATAGTTTTGAATACTTTAGAGGAAAAATAATAAACATGACATTTAGAGTTCTTTTACTCTTGGGAAACAATTTTTATCCTTTAATCCTTTAGATCAGGAATCAAAAAGCTATTACCTGTGGGTCAAATCTGGTCTGCTATGTGTTTTTGTAGATAAAGTTTTATCAGCATACATCCATTCCCATATTTTAATGTACTGTTTGTGGCTATTTTCACACCACAGCATCAGAGTTGATCAATTGCTACAGATACTGTATGGCCACAAAGCTGAAAATAATTACTGTCACTTTTCAGATAAAATTTGTTGACACCTGCTTTAGAGTATCAAAAATGTGCTCCGTTTGAAATCATGAAGAAAAGATAAAATATAAAAGTGGAACTTAGGATAGAGGCTGAAAAGTAAGAAGAAATATTTCGAGCTAATGCTTCAAATTTAGATACCTGAAATCTGGGAAAGCAAGCAGACTTTTGTAGAGCATGACCCATATAAAATTTGCAAGAACGCAATTGCAAATTGTTTATTTAAAGAAAATTTAATGGAACTGAACAAGGAAATTATTCTCATCAAATTCACACCCAGAATTGGCCAGGTAAAACTCTGCAAGGTCACATTCTTTGTTAAATAGACCTGTAACCACTGGCCAAAATAATGAGAAGAAAAGAGGAAATTATTCATATTAAATTCGTAATTCAGAGGTAGCAGATGTAACTTTGGCCCACTTATTATAAGTTGAAGAAAACACATTCATAAAAATCTAAAAATTGGATAAAAAAGTCAAAACTTCTGGAACTTTCCTCTGTTTATTGGATGATGGTTCTGGAAAATGGCTGTCATATCCTGACATGAGGGAAACTGCTTCTAGCAAAGCACAATCTGATTCAAATCAATGATTTCAATTTTCCGTTAGATAAACATGGCAGAACATTTATATTTCATTTTAAACCCAAATTCTTTCAAATTGAGAAAGAAGCTATTATAGTTCAAGTTCAAAGACAAAATATCTTGTTACTACTGTTACATATTTCTCAACCAGTCTTTATGATTGTTTTTGGTGAACAAAAATACTTGTCACTGGAAACACATTCTCAAGTATATGAATATGAAATGTCATGTGCAAATAAAATTAATGAATATTAGAGCTGAAAAATAAAAGTTTAATAAATAACAGACAATTGTTATTTTTCGGCAAAGAAGTAAAGAACAAAATACTGAGAGATGCCATTATGTGTCCAACATTTAGCAAAACACAATGAACAACATTGTAGCACTAATATTTACTTGAAAATAAAAATATATATTTAGTAGAAATTATTTCCAATTTGTTAATAGAATGACTAAGCATGAAATATGAATTAAAAGTAATGAAAAACATAACTTCTCTCTGGGATGGAGAATTCAAATTAGCTCATTAATTTATTGGATAGGAAAGTGGAGAAAGAAAACACATAATAATTAAATATTATTCAGTTTAACTGAGTTTCAGAAGTCTTGCTGAGAAGCTCCTCAAATAAAAATCAATTTGTGGCTTTAGTAGAGAAGGTATTATGAATTTATTTACAAATGTGTCCTATCCATGTTGCTTGCTATTAATAATGCTTACAAAAATGATGGCCACCCTCAAATGTGTTTGGTTACTTCATTTTCACAAGGATTTAAAAAATTTTTTAGAAAAATGATTTTTCTGAATTGCAAGAAACTGCTTGTGAAATATGCAACAAATGTGACATTTTATTAAAATAAAAGAAAACTACAAGAAATGAAAATGTTTCTTGTACAAATATTTCCCAAACTAATTTTGATAAACTATTTTTGGCCATTAGAAAGCAAGTTACAGTCTCAAAGAGAGACAGGAACAAATTGAGCAGTACTACCCTTTTCAGCTCTTTTTATAATATTTTAGCATTAAAAATTTTAAAAGAAAAAGAAACTAAGAGATACTGTGTGACTGTAGATACTGCCTTAAGATATTTTGAAAATGCATAAAAGCAATAGAGATTTGTATGCTGCCGTTAAATGATTTTATAATATTTTTGTGATAATAATTATCACCAGTATTCCCACTATGGTGTTTAAACGTAATTTGTTAATTTCATTTTTCATTTTTGAATCTAAATATTGTCTTAAATATTATGGACAATTTTACATTTTAATTGACAGTTGCTACTGCCTCAGCGGAACAAAGTGTCTCTAAATTAAAATGAGCAAAAAAATTATTTAAGGACTTCAAGAACTCAAGAAAACCCTTGAAGTTCCTGATTTGTCTGCTAATAGGATGCAATTATATAAAAACCTGGATCAGCAGCATAAATACGAATTCACATACACTTTATGAAATAAACGTATCATTTTTAAGTTGATGATGTTATTACTGTGTTTTATTACCCAAACATTGCTGGCCCATCAACAGAACACCCAGATATGCATGATAAAAGTTAAATTCAGTTTTCTTTGCTATCTTGTTAACTTTCAGTTATATACAAATCATAGCTTTTCATGTATTTTTCAATTTTGTTTTTGGAAGATGTATTTGTTAAGGTCAGGAAATAGAACATGTTAAACGTTTTATTGAACAGATAAAATGCGAAAGCACATGGACAATAGATGAAGCGACTCCCTTTCGCCTTCTCTCTACCCTTGCTATATTCAAGTAGGTTTCTGGTTGACATTTTTAGGAAGTCGGGGGTGGGGGGGGGAGTTGGCGGGGGTGGGGAGGTATTTCTCCGCATTCTAACTGCTGGTATTGTCGTTCTAATTTGATGCCCTCAGCTTTTTGATGGAAGATGTTTTGCTTTGAATGATTTTACCTGAGAAGACCTCCCCTGTTGGCCATCCACAGACTTTTACTTTTGAGTTTCTTTCTGCTGGCTTTCAGGGAGGAGAAATGTCTTACCCTCTAGAAGAATCAGTCTATCGCACAGTCCAGACATATTAAAGTAAGTGACTGATGGCCATAAAGGCCATGCTGTTATAGTTACTTATATATCTCATATACCAGGGTTGTTAAAAATAACAAAGGCCTATTATCTTGAATGTGGGAAACCAAATCACTTTTTAAAAACGTGAGGAATTGTGTGAGCCTGGACCTTTTAAATATGTGTGGTGAGCGATATGCCATGGGAACTTTCTCAGCATGTGTGCAACTATGTAAACAAAAAGTTAAACCACCTAACACGCTCCCTGGCATTCATTAGCATAGCAAAGAAAGCAGAATAGAACCAAACTTCATACAAACGGACGTTAGAAAGCTGTATCTGCTTATATTAGCACCAAACTTCATACAAACAGACGTTAGAAAGCTGTATGTGCTTATATTAGCACTATCCAATCTGTGGGTGCCAACTCTACACTAAGAAGTGATTTTTACTTATAGGTCTATCACCAAAATGTGTTCTTCATTAATTCATATTGTGCTCAGCCTCACGTTATTTCTTAAATCCATCCAGGTGGCTTTTAAATGCTAAGGGTAATTCAGAATGGAGTAAATTCATGTGTACCCTGTTTTTCAGTGTTTTAGAAAAATTGAATGGAACTGTCCCTACCACTCATTTGATATTTTGTCAATTCGTTTACTTTTAATTAGCCCGAAGAATACTATAAATGTGAGCTTGGGCTGGGCCCTTCTCGTTAATATCCACACTGGGAAATAAATAAATCTTGTATGTCTTGCCAAAGGTATTTAGAAATCTACTTCTCACCAAGATTAAAGATGAAAGTTTCCAAGTAACTGCAATTTATTCCAACAATACAGTTCAGTGAAATTTGTTACATCGAACATTTCCTCATATGTGACATTTATTAAAAACAGAAAAGGCCTCATCCGAAGGCTTGTAAAGTGACATTTCCTCCATATAATATTTTCCTGTATATAGTGCTCAAAAATTGTAGTGCCCTGGAAAACATTACAAAGGATTTTCTTGTCGATCTGCGCTTATTGTTAAATTTATTTTGGTTGTCCTTCTGGTGGGGGTTTCATAGCTCTTGATAGATTCAACTTTTATAGCATAGGAAAATAACCTCCATTAATTTATTAATTTGATTTTAAATACCACGAATAGGAGGCTGCAGGAGAGAGGTGACATTTCTGGGTGAAGGTCCTTGAGCTCATATTTTGTTCTGATAAAGCTTCAGTCATGACCTTCCAGTTTTTTCCCCAGTGAAATGTGTCACCTGTGTTGTTCTCTGCAACGAATGAAAAAGAAATTGTTCACAATAGCAAGAACATGGAAGCAACCATGTTGTCCATCAAAAGAGGACTGGATTAAAAAAATGTGGTACATGTACACGATGGAATACTACGCAGTCATAAAAAAGAGCAAAATCATGGACTTCGCAGCAACTTGGATGGAACTAGAATCTATAATACTGAGTGACCTCTCACTGAAACAAAGATCGGAGTATCACATGTTCTCACTCATATAGTGAACCTTGAACATCCAACATAATACTATAAGAAAATGACTGACAGTGGGGGGAAATTACGGGGAGGGGAGGTGAGGGGGGATGGGATTAATGATACTCAATATCTGTCTGGGGACGGGGAGACATCTCTTATCACCAAGGGTGTCTGAACGAA
>CAUYQG010074846.1:0-16793 GCA_963574415.1 Tarsius wallacei | reverse complement strand
ACCACACCTGGCTAATTTTTTGATTTACTGTAGAGATGAGGTCTCGCCAAGTTGCCCAGGCGGGTCTCGAGCCCGCGGGCTCAGGCAATCCACTCACCTCAGCCTCCCAAAGTGCGGGATTACAGGCTGAGCCACCGAGCTTGGCTTCTTTTCTATATATTTTAACAGTTTGAGTTAGTTCCATATTTTTGTCCTCAAGTTCTGAGTTTTTCCTTCTGCTTGGTTAATTCTTCTTTTCATGCTTATCAGTTTGTTGTTTATTTCATTCACTATATTCTTTATTGCTGTTATCTCAGTTATCAACTCCTTCATTCTTTCCTTTTGTCTCTCCTCATTTCTCTTTATTCTCTCTACGAATGTCTTGATATCTGAGTTTGTGGTTGGGACCAGTCATTCTGGGGGCTCTTCATTGTTTGAGTTCCAAAGTCTGTGTTCTCAGTGACTGACCTCCCAGGGGTCTGTGTGAGACTCATATTCTTCTTTGGTTTCTCTTCATTTGTGTAGGTTTTCCTCCCCTCTCCCCCTTTTTAACCTCTCCTTTAATTCTGTTGTTCAATGATGGGGGATAGCTTTTATTTCTGTTTGCTCAAACTCCTATTCTTCCTTATGTAGATCCTCTGGTTTTGTTCAATTCTGAAGCTGGATTGGAGGTGGAGGCCTGTGCTTTTTGCACTTTTGAGATTTAATGAAGTGGGGAGCTGTGATTCAAAAACTATCTGCAAATCCTAGTATTCACTGGCAGGTGTGTGGGCCCCCTGGAACCCACTTCCCACTGCCTTACAATCTGTCCATGCAGTGGGGGTATTTGTTTGCCACCTGATAGCAAAATGAGATAAGAAAAGGGAAAAGAATGGAAAAAAGGAAAGAGAAGACTAAAGGGAGGTGGAGAATGAGGAGAAGAAGAGGGAAAACAGATAGGCATACCAACTAATGAATAAACAGAGAGACAAAGACAGAAAAAACAAAAAACACAGAAACCTACAGACAATTATACATACAAACAAACAACCCCCCCGTTGGTGTACTCTTCCTCAAAAATACCCATACATAAACAGAAAATATTTTTTAAAAACATTGAAATTACAGAAACAAAGCAAATACAAAACCATAAACAAACACAGAAAAAAGAGAGAAGAAAAAAGCTAAAACTAAAACAAGAAAAAAAAAACTCACTCTACGATCATTTCTGTGATTCCAGGTTTCTTTCAGGCTTCCACCTTAGGGAGTGGCTCTGGTCTTCAGCCCCTCCCCTTTGTTCTCAGTGCAAGCTGATAGGGTTGCTCTCTCTGTGGGTCAGATGCCCCACAGACCACTGTGGGAAGAGGAAGGATTCAGATCTGGACTCACCCTACTCGCTGCTGCTGTCAATCTCCCACTCAGATCTGACATGTCTGTGTTTGTTCCAGCATGGGGGAGGGTCATCTGTCTCTCCAGGACTGAAGTGAAGATAGTCTTTGGGTCCCAAGAAAGAGGCTGGGTGAAGCTGGTCAGAGCAATGGAAATCTCTGCCCAGTCCTGGGACTGAGAAGATGGCATTCGTGGGCATCTCATCACCGTGTTGGAGATTTATTCCAGATTTCCATGACCTGCCTTCTCCATGGTTCCTCCTGCTTGTGCCAGGTCTGCTACTGCAGGTGATGGTGTTGGTTGGGTGCCAAGTGGTGAGGGGCAACTGTTCTCTGCTGCCTCCTCTCAAGAGAGCCCTGAGAATGGCAGATGATCCTACATGCCAGGGTATCCAATCTCAGGGCAGTGGTGGGTTGCAATCACCTCCAAGGAGAGACCCAGGTGCATGAACCCAAGTGTCCCCTCAGACAGACTTTCACTCACCCACTGACACACACCCACTCATTCAGAGAGTCTTTATGGACACTTGCCTTTGCAGAGACTCTCACAGTCTGACCTGTTCTGCCGCCATCTTGGTTGGAAGATGTGTATTTTTTGAGGCTGAATATTTTTTCACGTATCTCTTAGCTGCTCAAATGTCTTCTTTTGAGAAGTGTCTATTCATGTCCTCTGCCCATTTTTTTTAATAGGGCTGTTTTTCCCTTTCAACTTGTTTGAGTTCCTTGTAGATCTGGGATGTAAGGCCTTTGTCAGGATACATAATTAGCAATTTTTTTTCCCATTCTATGTGTTGTCTCCATAGTTTCTTTTGCTGTGTAAAAGCTTTTCAGTTTGATGAGGTCCCACTTGTTTATCTTATCTTTTATGGCATTTGCTTTTTGGGGATCTGATCAAGAATTGGTTGCCTCCTGCAATGTGCATTAGGGTGTTTCCTGTGTTTTCTTCTAGGGTTCTTATAGTGTGAGGTTTTACATTTAGGTCTTTGATCCATTTCGAGTTTATTTTTGTATATGGTGATAGGTAGGGATCCTGTTTCACTCTTCTACATGTGCTCAGCCAGTTTTCCCAGCACAATTTGCTAAATATGGTTTTCTTTCCCCAGTGGTTGTTATTGGTGGCTTCGTTGAAGATGAGTTGGTAGAGAGATTTAGTTTTGCTTCCATAATCTCTATCCTGTTCCAGTGGTCTTTGTGTCTATTCTTGTACCAGTACCAGGCTGTTTTGGTTACTGTAGCCTTGTAGTAAAGTTTAAAGTCTGGAAGTGTGATACCTCCCACTGTGTTCCTTTTGCTGAGGATTGTTTCAGCTATCGGTGCTCTTTTTTGTTTCCATATGAACTTCTGTATTGTCCTTTCTGTGTTTGAGAGAAATGGTGTTGGTAATTTGATGAGTATTCTATAGAATCTGTAGATTGCCTTGGGTAGGATGAACATTTTGACAATATTGATTATTCTAAGCCATGAGCATGGAATGTTTTTCTATTTGTTTCTATCATTCTTGGTTTCTTTTATCCGCTTTTTTGTAGCTTGTTGTAAAGGTCTTTCACTTCTCTGGTTAGATGGATGTCAAGGTATTTCATTTTTTTGGTTGCAATTGTGAATGAGATTGTGATTTTTATTTGGCATTCTATCTACTTTTTGTTGGTGTATAGAAATGCAACTGTCTTTTGCACGCTGATTTTACAACCCAAGATTTACCAAAGTTGATTATCAATGCCAAGAGGTTTTGGTATATTCCTTAGGGTTTTCAAGATATAGGATCCTGTTGTCCACAAAGAGAGATAGCTTGACTTCCTCTTTTCCTGTTTGGATACTCCTGATTTCCTTCTTTTGCCTGATTGCTCTGGTTAGGACTTCCAATACTATGTTGAACAGGAGGGCTGAGAGTGGGCATTCTCTTCTGGTTCCTACTCTCAGGGGAAATGCTTTCAATTTCTTCTCATTAAGCAAAATGTTGGCTGTAGGTTTTTCATAGATGGCTCTTACCGTTTTGAGGAATGTTCCTTCTATGCCTAGGAGTTCAAGAGTTTTTACTAAGAAGGGATGCTGGATTTTGTCGAATGTTTTTTCTGCATCTAATGATACAATCATGTAGTTCTTGATTTTACATCTGTTGATGTACTGAATAATATTTATGGTCTTGCAAATGTTGAACAAGTCCTGCATCCCAGGAATGCACTTGGTCGTGGTAGATGATCCTTGAGATGTGTTGTTGAATCTGATTTGCTAGAATCTGATTTAGGATCTTTGCATCTGTGTTCATCAAGGAGATTGGTCTGTAATTCTCTTTCCTTGTTGGGTCTTTGCCAGGTTTAGGTATCAGTGTGATGTTGGCTTCATAAAGTGAGTTGGGCAGCATTCCATCTTTTTCAATTTCCTGAAAAACTTTCAGTAAGATTGGTGTCAGCTTCTCCTTGTATGTCTTATAGAATTCATCTGGGAAGCCATCAGATCTGGGGCTTTTTATGGTAGTTAGATTTCTTATGACTGAATGATTTCCTCTATAATTGTTGGTCTGTTTAGTGCTTCAATTTCTTGTTTCAACTTTGGGAGGTTGTGTGATGTCAGAAAGTGTTCCATTTCCTTTATATTTTTCTAGTTTATTTGCATGAAGGCTTTTATAGTAATCTCTGGTAATCTTTTGAATTTCTTCAGGGTTAGTTGTGACTTCATCCTTTGCATTTCTTACTGTGTTTATCCAGACTTTCTCTTTCTGTTTTTTACTCAGTCTGGGCGGGGGGTGGGATCTGTTGATCTTATTTATCCTTTCAAAGAATCAGCTTTTGGTCTTGTTGATTTTTTTCTATGGTAGTTTTGTCTTCTATACCCTGCAGTTGCAACTTTATCTTAGTGATCTGGATTCTTCTGCTGAAGGTGGTGTTTTGGTGGTCTTGGCTTTCCAGCTCCCTGGTGTGTAGTGTTAGGCTGTTTATTTGTGCTCTTTCTGTTTTCTTGATATGTATGTGCAATGCTATGGATTTTCCTCTTAATACTGCCTTCATGAAATTCCACAGATTCTGATGTGTCTTTGTTTTAGTCTGTTTCCAGGAATTTTAAAAATTCTGTCTTAATTTCCTTGTTGACCCAGAAGATGTTCAGCAATGTGTTGTTTAGTGTCCATGTCTTTGTGTGTTTTGGGGGGATTTTTTGTGGTGGTGATATTTTATTTATTTTTATTTCACTGTGATCTGAGAATTTGCATAGTATTATTTTGATCTTTTGGAATTTGTTTATGCTTGATTTATGTCTGAGAATGTGATTAATTTTGGAGTATGTTTTATGTGCTGATGAGTAGAATGTATACTCTGTAGTTGCTGGGTTACATGTTCTGCAGATGTCTATTAAGTTCATCCGGTCAGGAATTGATTTGAGGTTCCAGATCTCCTTATTGATTTTTTTTAACTTGATGATCTATCTATAGCTGTTAGTGGGGTGTTTAAGTCTCTAGTTATGATTGTATGAGGTTCAATATCCTCTCCTAGTTCATTTAGCAGTTGATTTATAAAATCTGGTTCTTCTGCATTGGGTGCATATACATATAGGATGGATATTCCTTGATGGTCAATTGAATCTTTTATCATTATGTAATGTCCTTCTGTATCCTTTTTAACTTTTGATGTCTTGAAGGCTATTTTGTCTGATATTAGAATAGCTACTACTGCTTTCTTTTGTTTTCCATCGCCTGAAAGTTCATTTTCTATCCTCCAGCTTTGAGTCTGTGGGTGTCCTTTGCAGTGAGATGAGTTTCTTGGAGGCAGCAGATTGTTGGATCATGCTTTTTTTAATCTAGTTTGCCACTCTGTCTTTTCAGTGGTTCATTTAGTCCATTGACATTCAGACTGATTATTCAAATGTGAGAGTTTATCTTTTTCATAGGGCTCATAGAAGGCTACTTTGTTTTCTTTTAACTTTTACATTATATACATGTGTTTTTATTTTTGTGGATGCTCCATAAACTCTGTTTACCTATACGCTTGTGATGTACATGGCCGTTCTTTTTTTTTTTTTTTTCTTTCTGTGCTCAACATCTTCTTAAGTGTCTCCAGAATGGCTGGTCTGAGGGCAACATATTCTCTTAGGGATTGGATGGCTGGGAAGGAGTTTAATTTTCCATCACTGATAAAACTTAGCTTGACTGGGTAGGAAATCCTTTGTTGAAATTGCTTATCTTGAAGAACATTAAAAATTGGACTCCAATCCCTTCTGGCTTGTAATGTTTCTGCAGATAAGTCTGGAGTGACTCTGACTGGTCTTCCCTGGTAGGTAATCTGATCTTTCTTTTTGCCTTTAGGATTTTTTATTTCATACCTACTTTGTGCAGGTGGATTACTGTGTGTCTAGTGGTTGATCTTCTTGCAGGTGTTCTCTGAATCTCTTTGCTTGAATGGTCATGTCTCTGGCAAGTTGAGGAAAGTTTTCTTGTATGACCTCATAGAATGCTTGTTCCAAGGTGTTCTCCACCTCCCTTTCTGCTTCAGGGATATCAGCCAAGTGTAGGCTCAGTTCTTGATATAATTGCACATCTCTTGGAGACTTTCCTACTTCTTTTTGAGTTTTTTTTCCCTATGTTTTTAACAGATTGGGTTAATTCCATATTTCGGTCTTCAGGCTCTGAGATCCTTTCTCTGCTTGGTTAATTCTGCTCATTATGCTTTCTAGTTTGTTATTTATTTCGAGGATGGAGTTCTTTATTTCCATTATTTTAGAATAGGCCTTTTTGAAATTGGTCAACTCCTTTACAATTTCATTGAGTTTTGTTTCTTCTTCTTCCTTTTTTAAAAAAAATCTTGTTCATTGTTGCCATCGAATCTTTAATTTTTCTGTAACTGTCATCTGAGGCAAGTTGGTCTGGGCAGTTTCCATTGTTTGTACTCTGATAGCTTTTTGTTGTTGTTTTTGTTTGTTTGTTTGTTTTTGATACTGTGCCTTTAGGACTCTGGGGGTTACCTGTGTTTTTCTATTGATTTTTTTCCCTCATTTGTGACAGATTTCTTTCCTTTCTCTATAACTCTGTCACTCAGTGAGAGAGGAAGAAGCAATCACTTATGCTGCTTACTCCACCCTATGACTGGATACCATAGTCATGGTTCATTCTCTTCCTCTGCTAAACTAGTCAAACAGGTTTACAGCCCAAGCAGAGCTTCCAATTCACTCCAAATGAGGGTGGGAGGGTGGGGAGGTCGGGGTGGGGGAGAAGTCCAGAATTCCATTCCTGCCATTGCATTCTCATCTCTGTAAGTACAGAGTCCCCTGCTGGGCACAGAGTTTATCATATATCAGGGGCAAATATTTTTATCTAGACTATCATTTGTCTTTCTGCTTTATTTATAATGATTTTTTATTGTCACATTTGTTCTTAATGGTCTCTTATCAGATGTTTAAAAATATTTTTGTTGTCTGATATGTACATCTTTTCTTTTATGACTTCTGGCATTATGTATTTCTTAGGAAGGCCAGCCTCACTTCAAGTTAAGTATATTAAAATATACTCTTTTTTCTTTCTAATTCTTTCAGTAGTTTTGTTTTCCTACATGTATTATTTATTCTACCTGGATTTATTTTTCATGCTTCATGGAGTACCTAGCCATATTATTTTTCTTTAAATGAACTTGTGACAAACTTCCCTCAAAGACATTAAATACCATCTTCATCACATACTAAATTTATACACATATTTTATGTTTCTAGATTTTTTAATAAACCCCATTGACTTATTTGCTTATTCTATTACTGTGTCACACCATTTTAATTATTACAGTTTAAAGCTGCATTTTGATACCTAACATCACAAATTCTCCCTCCTTTATTGAATTTTGAAAATTTTCCTAGATATTCTTACACATTTACTTGTCCAAATAAACTTTATTTTATCAAATGTATCAAGTTGGTCTTCACATCTCCTCTAATAACATTCTACCAAAATTTTAATTAGAATGCCACTGAATTCATAGATTTGGTAGAGTTATGATAATTTTAGAATACTGAGATTTCTCATTCAGGAATACGTTATATCTCGTTATTCAGGTCTCCTTTATGTCTGTCAACTAGATTTTGTATTTTTTGTAAGAACGAAGGAAATATATATCTGATGGCTTAAAACTAGAAGATTAAGTCTTGCCCCATATACTTCTCTGCTAGTCACCCTTCTTCCTGAAAGTGTGTAAGAAAACCATATCATCAAGAATTAGAGGAAATAGAAATTGAAATATCTGTTAAGTATTCATTGGATCAGTTTTGGGCATTTTCCTGGCAAGAGCTGTGATAAAGTTGGGCCAGGTGTGTGCTTTTAATCCCAGTCTTAAGCCTGAAGCATTATTCCAGGCAGTAGGAATATATCAGATTAAAAAATTGTTTGGGGGAAGGAACCAAAAAACATGTTTACTCTCATTGAGCTTACATTCACTAGGATTGAAACTTATGCTCTTATCTTCTTCTGTTCATCAGTGAAGTACAGGAAGCCAAAGCAATGACAGCTTACTCAACTTGACAAATGGAATAAAAGATGGAAACCAACCTTAATCCACAGTGGCCACGACCACTAGCAGTCATGGACAAACTAAAGTACTGCCCCTGGAGCAGGGAGCTGGCTCAATACACACACACTCACGTGCACTTAAAAGTGTACATATGTGGTATAAATGGTATTTTATTTACTGAATGTTACATTCTAGCCACCCTAGGTGCATTGCACATATTATCTAATTTAATCTTCAGAGAGAAATTATCTTATTTTTATAGTTGAAAAACTGAGACTCAGAGAGAGCAAACAATTTGGCTAAGCTTACACTGAGAGTGCCAAAGGATGTATACTCATTTCAAGAGATGTTCTCTACGTATCACTTTTATTTTGCCATAATCAGAAGTGTTTGAATGCTGATGGTAACCTCTTTAACCACCTCTTGTAATTGCAGAAGTCAAACTTGACAAGTATTTGTCTTTTGTTACCAGTATTTATTGAATATTACAATTTTAATTTAGTTTTTTTCCTTTCTTACAATGTGTATACCCTTTTGACACCCTCTATATTGTTAGTAGAACAGGGACTCAAACTCACTCACTGTCGCTTCAAATGTTGTATTCAATTCTCCCTGTTACTCTGTCTCTAATTAGTCATCTATTAGTTAACTCATTCAGCATTTTGGTAGCTTTTATTGAATTTCACTACTGTTGCATAGTGTGTCAGGTACTAGAACTAAAAATGGTGAATAAAATGGTCTCTGCCTTTGGGGAGCTGTCACATTGCCGATAATGATTATGATGTGGTCTGTTAAGTACAATGGTAGAGGTACATGCACAGAAAGCCTCATAGAAGCTCCTGGAATTAGGGAAAAGTCTTTCTTCTTGTTCACCTCCTTCCCCTTAATTTGACCATGAATTTGTGAAAATGCACAAATTGTTGGTGTTGGGGTGGGGGAGGCAGGTTGTGATCTTTATCAGGTCACAAAAACAAAAATGACAGTAATTTAGTTACTTTAGTCAGTGGAAAAGAAAAAAACAATTTCCTTCTCAATTAAACAGTGATAAGTCTATAATCAATGTCAGACCTTGCAGTTGATTCAGTTAATATTTACTGAGTGTTTACTATGTGCCCGGAACTGTTCTTGGTCTTTGGGACATATCAAAGATTCTTGCTCTTCTGAATCTTATATTCTGGTGAACAGAAAATAAAAAATAAAAACAAACAAACAATAATACAGCATGTTATAAGATGATAAGAACTGTATTAAAAAGAATGAACAAAATAAAAAGCAGAACAGGCAATAGGGACCACCAGTGCTGAAAAGGGAGTGTTAGGTGGCTTGCAATTTTTAATAGGATGGTTATTGAAAATATAACATTTGAGCAAATCCTTAAAGGAGGTTAGAGAGTTGGCTTAAGCAGAATATCTGGAAAGGAAAGCATTCTAGGTTAAGGGAACAGCCAGGGCAAAAGCCCTTCGTCAGGAGGAACATGACTGGAAGTCTGAGAGGAGCAGAAATGAGGCCCATGTCATCAGCGTGGAGTAAGAGAAGAAAGAGCAGTGTGAGAGTAGCCCAGAATAATGACAAGAAGCCAGACAGTCTAACACTTTTTAGGCTATTTTCAGAATCTTGTGGCCAGGCTTGGTTGCTCAGCCTGTCATCTCAGCAGTTTGGGAGGCCGAGGCGAGTGGATTGCCTGAGCCCGTGGGTTCAAGACCAGCCCGGGCAACTGGATAAGACTTTGTCTCTACAGTAAACCAAAAAAGATTATCTGGGCATGGTAGCATGTGCCTGTAATTCTGGCTGTTTGGAAGGCTGAGGTGGAAGGATTGCTTGAGTCCAGCAGGTCGACGCTGGGGTGGCCATGAGCATGCCACTGCACTTCAGCCTGGGAGTGAGTGAGACTCCAATGCAGGGGAAAAAATAATCTTGTTATTTATTGTGAGTGAAATGGAGAGAGAATGCAATGTGACCTGAAGGAAGATCAGGTAGGGCTATTACAATAATTCAGGCTACAGATTATGGTAGCTTGGACCCGGGTGATAGCAATGGTAGTGATAAGAAGTGGCCAGATTCTGGATATATTTTGGAGGCAAAGCCAGCAGGAATTCCTGCCGATTGAAGGTGGAATGAAAAAGCAAAGGAATAGATAAGGATGATGCTTTCGTTTCTGGTTTCAGTAACTAGAAAAACAGTGTTATACGAACTGATTTGAGGATGGATGAAGGTAGAAAAAATTTAGGGAGAAGCGGCATTGAGTTTGAAATGTCTGTTAGCCACCCAGAAAGAGATGCTGAGTAGGTGCTTGTATACATGAATCTGGAGTTCAGGAGAGAGGTCAGGGTTTGAGAAGTATGTTTGGGAGTGGACAGCATATGGATAGCATTTAAAGGAATGAGACTAGATTGGATCACTGAGAAATAGCCATGTTTAAGTTGACCAAATCTACTATATTTGAGAAAATTGAATAGAATGAGATTCAAAACTTTAAATTATTTCATTTAACATAACTATGTAGGCATAGAATAAAACTTAGGAAAACTATTAACTATCATCATTGATAAAGTTCTCTTGTGAATTTTCACAAACCCAGTCTTTAGATATATGTTGAAAAGACCACTTATTTTACTAGGTTACAATATGGTGTTAATGAATCTAACATCTGGTCCTCACACAGTCTAGTTTGTTTCCTTTAATAGGGGTAATCTTCCTCACAGAGAGTAAAATGTTCCAGTGCCATAGACTGTGTTCCCCTTCCTAGTCAGCTCTATACACGTGTGCTATTAGTTACAAGGAGGAAGGACAGCGTTGTTTCAATGGCAACTCATCAATAAGCTTGCCTAAGGAGAAACTCACCTATCAATAGGACCATTTTTATAAGGTCAACTGCAAAACTGAAATAATTATAATCATGATTGCTAAGTTATCCCAATATTTCTTAGATGAAAAATAGTTTGGAATATGAATTATTTAGATAATTTTGTATGCATGCATACATTCTACTCTTTTAAAACCAAGGGTCATCTACGTTTTATTCTGTATAATCTATAGTAGTATATCCACATATTAAAAAGCAAAATAGATGTAAATAATTTTTCCTGAGTTTCTCATTTCCCAAAATAAACTTTTCAAAAACTACATGTTCTGAGGACTATGATAACATGTGAGTGAAACAGAGACTCTTACAACTTTTTCATGGCACGGACAAATCTAATTGAGTTCTCCCTGTCTTTTAGGTTTTCTTGTCTTCTTGTTTGTTTAAGTTTATTGTAAATAGTAGTTCAGGATTCATTTGATATTTTACAACTCCTTGCCTAGACGTAACTCAACATTCTTACATTAGCATTTTGTTTTGTCGATTATCATTTCTTTTCCAAGTTAAAATCATGACCTATGGAAGCTGACCACTGGTGGGAGAGAAGGGCTATGTTTTCAGACCTCTTCACATTTTTACAGAAAAGGAGTTCTTTATTCTTCGTACCTCAAGGGGGAGGTATAGAAATGAAGACTTCTGTTTTCTCTCCATCTCCCTCATGGGTCTCTATCGCAGGAGGAATAGCTAATCTGATCTTTTAGGCATTGGCATTCTTTGGGCCACATGCTAAGAAGCAGAGTTATTGTCATTTAAAAGCTAGAAACAGGTCTCACTCTGTCAGTTCAACTCCCTGCCTCGTGGAGCAGTAAAAAAAAAAGGAACAGGCAATTTCTAGGTGATCCAGTCCTAGAAGCATTGGAGGTAGCGAGAACTGGCAGAATGCAGGCACCAAATCCCACCCTAAAGGAAGGAAGAGCCAGAATGTAAATTTCAAGAAACACTCTGGGTAAATTATTTTACGTCATTGTTTTCCTTTCTTGACTGTAAGGTCTGGTCCAGGAACAAAATTATTTTACTGGAACACTAGGACAATCTGTGAAGGGGTTGGCTTCGTTACCCAGCGAGGGCTGATGAAAAGAGAAGAGCAAAGAGTGGACAAGCCATGAATAGCAGAGTTCTGGACTAACAAGATGGTATTGTGTTCTTTCCGATACTGAGAAGATGATCTAATGGATCTCTGATATTACATTCCACCTGCGTAAGTGAGAAAGCTGGCTGATTACGTAGACAATATATATTTTTATATTTAACATCTGGTCCTCACACAGACCGGTTTGTTTCCTTTAATAGGGGTAGTCTTCCTCGCAGAGAGTAAAATATTCCAGTGCCATAGACTGTGTTCCCTTTTCTAGTGGATTTGTGACTAAATGAGAAAATAAATACGTTTTATTTTTGTTTATTTCTTTTCTGCTCACTGATAGTCTACTCATCTAATAATGCCACTTAAGAGAATAAAATTCTTCATGAGGTCCTTATATATTTTAAAATAACCTAAAATTCCCTAATTTAGGCGCTCTTGGCTCTCCATAGACCAGATTCCTGCATCCTTTTTTCATATCCAGCTACAAAGTACACTTAAAAGGCTAGCTTCAGACAACATCTGCCTCAGAAGTAGTGTTTTCCTGTGGTTTTCATCACACGTACTGGCTTGTTCCATCTTTTTGCTCCCTCGCATCCAGGACTTCATGCCTTTGGCTCTGTAACTGGGCACGGTCTCTATTTCTAGGCCTCCCACTATGTTTTAGAGCCTGGTGTAGACTCCCCACACTGGCTTATAAGTGTCCCCTCTCTGCTTGATGCTGAGTATGTGACTTGTGGCTTTCTCTTCTTTTTGGCATGTCCAACGATCCTCTCCACGGTGAAACTCCAAGTGCCTCTCTCATATTTGTCCTTGCCTTCTTGCAAAGAGAGTGGGATCATGTGCTGGGTAAGCATGAAATTCTAAAAAGTGAGTCATTTGGAAGACCTCAATGACTGGTGCCATCATCCTATGGGAAGACCAACCAAAGGGAATGGATATGTGGATCAGGCCATCTGTTTTCTGGACAGAGCTGTAGACACACACAGAACAAAATTTCTACTCATTAGTCTCTTTCACTAACCTCCCTGCTGACCATCTGTCTTAGGTTAGCACTTTTAGTTTTTAATCACACAAGATACAATTGATGAGGCTACAACTTAGATCCCCTCCTGAGATCATCATGCTCAGGTTACTTTAATTGGAATATAGAGTATGAATTGCCTGAAAATGTTCCGTCATCCATTTATGTATTACTTCTGCAGATAGCATTTTTATGGTTGTTATTTCATTCCAGAGGAATAACCCTACAATAAGCTTTAAGTATTCTTATTATCTTAGTTTCCTATTATTCAGGCATGTTAAAATGCTTCTTGGAATCAGTATTTGTCATTCTTGTGATAGTGTAGTTTTGCAACTAGACAGTGACGGGAATACACATAGTATTATTTAATATCAAAGTAGGCAAAAATGGAAGAGCAGCTTGGTTTGAAGAATATACTCAAGAGTTGTACTAACTCCTGCTGCTTTAGAAGGTTTTGTGTCTTTAAATAAAAATTGCCAATATTTGTTCTCAGCTCGCTCCCTCCAACTGCTCCTATCTTGGCTCCATCTTGTAATTGTTCAAAAGGAGCTTCATAAATAAATGCTGTGTAATGGTGCTGGTATGTGTTTTGGGACTCTAGGATATTATTTCTTACCTTCTCATCATATTTCATCGTGGACTTTGACTTTTCGAAAAGCAGTGATCCCAGTGAAGTAGCTCCCCAAAGCCGGTTTGATTATTCGAGACTTGCCAAAGCTACTGGCAAGGTCTCAGTATGAGAACCCAGAGGGGAGCTCACAGAATTGGCTGGCAGGGGGCTCTGGAGCTGGCGCGGGATAGCAACGGAGAAGCAGACTGAAGACTGTGCGTGGAATAGGGTGGCCAACCTGAGGACGGATAGCTTGTGTCTGTAAAAGCAGAAGCAGAAAATAAGGGAATCTCTTTCCGGCAGCACTGACTTTCTGCAGTTTATGAAATCGTGCCGAACACAAAACCGAAATAGTCCATAAAAGCACCCAAAACACGAAGAGCCAAACTGATTTTCCAGTCACAAACAGGTGAATCTGAGCCAGTTGGCTGAGGCCTCAAACGGTGCCCTGTAACTCAAATTAACTGCTTCTCTTTCCCAACTCTCAAAAGACAGCTAGTAGTTTTCCTCAAAAAGGCCAGGACAAAGAGAAGAGGAAAATGCCATGACACTGTTCCCTAGATGATTGCGTATGCATTTTGTCCCCAGCCTGAGTCCAAAGAGAAGACAAAACTGCTGACTTAATTTCCCTACCCCATTGCCCCCATGTTAATGGATTGTCTTTTGGGGAAGTTAGACTGGGACCTGGGGGGGAAGTACATATTGGTAACTGCTTTTTCTCCCATCCGTATTCTCCCTACAAGTGATTATGAAAAGTCAACGCAAGGGTGTTTAATCTTAAAACTCTGACTAGGCGTAGAGTGGTGTTATCCGATTGTGCCAGCAAGATTAAATGAAAGCCAAACTCGTACTAGCCCCTTTCCTAAACAGAGCAGCACAGGACTAGGCTCTCTTTTCCTGGTTAAGACTAAAGCATTTTCACCCAGCACCGAACACGTTGACTTTGGCACATAGGCAGGGAGCCTGAAATCTGAGCATAACTGACTCTCAGTCTAAGAGTCTCATTTTCTTGGCGCTGTCCCCTAGGAGCCCTGTTCCCATCCACTGCCCCTCATTGCTCTCTGCTACACTTCCCACCATCTCTCTACATATTAGAGTTTCTGTAAATTCACACTTTCCATTTTAACAGCCAGGGTATACAAAAACTTTCCAAGTGACACCAATCTTAGAAAAACTTTTTTTTAAAAGAACTGGATGGAAGGAGTTCAAATTTCAGACTGAAGCTTAAGTATTTTAAGACCTAAATGGGATAAAGGTAGATTTCCTTCCCAATTGTATAACTGTCACTACTACGGTAAAGGCCTTTTTGATATGCCCTATCCTATTTGCACACAACTGGGGATCCTGTAGGACCTGAAATTACCAGGAGTGTGCTTTCGAATTGGTAACACGTCTGAACCTGTTGTGAAATATACTTGGGTGTGTGAAGTGGTACCCGATAATTCTTGGAGAGTGCCATAGTGAAAGCCAAGACTAAACATATTTTTCTTTTTTTATACTGGAAAATATAATCTACTCAGAAAGTAACCTAGAGGGAAATAGAGACAGAGGGGCTTCACCTCCCCAAGGTTGGAGAGGGAGCCAAAGCTAGGAAACATGGCGGCCGTAGCTCAAAGAGCCACGTGGACACACCAGAGTTTAATAAAGCAATGGCCGACATATTTTCCTTGTCACCACAGGCTTCGGTTCTAGGTGAATCAAAATGCTAAAGGGACATGTTCCTCAGTGGCAGTTGTGAAATCTAGGGGGCCTACATTACACTTAGGGCTGACTCACATATATTTCGAGCTGTGCTAATTTGGCTCAAGTTCCTACTAAGAAACCTGAAAAACATACTCCTTTGATGGACTCTGCTAGGGAACATTGAATTGTGTTGTAGAAACAGACCAACTTGAAGGAAAACAAAAATCAACAAATACCATGAGATATGCAATAGGCAGAACCCACGATGTCTCATAGGGTCTGAAACTTCTCTAATTGCTAGGTGATCCATAGGAAGTATTCTCTCCCCACTCAACTTAAGTCTCTAGAGGATAAATTCTCACATTCTGGGAGTGATCCAATCACTGGTTTATCCTTGCTATCATACTTTACACCTTTAGATGGAATTCCTCTACGTGAGATTTCCTACTGAAATTTCTGATGATGTCAACTGTATTTGTTTTTATTTTTCTCAGAGCTGTACTAATGAGTGAACCTAGTGGCTTCTACTAAGCAGCATACATTCTCTGTCATCAGAACACAACTATCCCTGGACACTCTTAAACTCACTAGGAAAATCACTCTTTTCCTCCAGCTGTTAACAGTTCTCATGCTTCTTCTTTTTTTTTTTTTTTTGTGTTGCCTACCTTCAAAGTAGACTTCATATCCTCTTCAGATCTTGTTCCCTAAAGACAATTTTCCACTCTCTAAGGGCCACTGCCTGGGTCTCCAGGCTACCTAGGTAACTGGTTCATATCTTTTTTCTCTTTTCTTAATATCTGGATATATTATTTGTCCAGCTCAGTAAATTTGTGGCATCGGAAGTACATATCAGTCTAGCCAACTCTATACGGAAGATTTCCAGTTGTATTTCCCTAATATAAATTGTTCCCTGAACTCCAGATCCATATACTTGGTTTAGCAGATGCTGTCGATGCTTCACTCACATCTTTCTGACATTCATCCCCTATGTGCTGAAGGCTACTTACAGCAAACACCTGTTGCTTTCCACCTGTGAGCTTTCTTCTTATACACAAGGCAAGCTAGCAGAGCTGGGAGAGTTAATGGAGGAAGCAGCTCCCAAACCATGTCGGTAGAGGACTAGTGGATCACAATTCCAGTGTCCAAGGGCATCGTTGTGGTAATTTGAAGGTATATCTTAGATTGTCTTCTAGAGCTACTAGTGATGCTAAACTTTATTATTATTTTTTTCTGTAATGCATCATTTATTTCTTTCTTTTTATTTCTTTTTTTAATTATAAAGATAAGGGGTACAATGCAGGGTTAGGCATACAAACGTTGATTACGCAGGTGCCCTTGTTGATGAAGTATGCCCCTCTCTCCCCTAGCAGTTTCCCTTAACTGCCAATCCCACCACCCCCCGACAGTTTTCCACTACTGCCAATCTCTTTCTTATAGAATTATAATAAGTGTTCAAGTTCAAGTTATGAGTGAAAACATATGTGACTCTGTTCTTTGTTTCTGTGATAGATCACTGAGTATGATCAACTCTCAATCCATCCAAGTTGCTGCAAAGTCCATATGTTTGTCCTTCTTTATGGCTGCATAATATTCCATTGTATATATGTACCACATTTTTAAAATCCAGTACAGGCTTGATGGGCAACATGGTTTGTTCCCTGTTTTTGCTATAGTGAAGAGAGCTGCAACAAACATACATGTGCAGGTATCTCTTTC
>CAUYQG010074844.1:0-42233 GCA_963574415.1 Tarsius wallacei | reverse complement strand
TAGACCAATAAAAACCAGGAAATTGACTCTGTCATACGGAAACTCCTTACCAAAAAAAGCCCTGGACCGGAGGCTTTCCAGCAGTATTCTACAAAACGTACAAGGAGGAGCTGATACCCATTCTACTGAAACTATTCCAGGCAATTGAGAAAGATGGAATTCTCCCCAAATCATTTTATGAAGCTAACATCACACTGATACCCAAACCAGGTAAAGATCCAACAAAAAAGGAGAACTACAGGCCAATATCCCTTATGAACATAGATGCAAAAATCATCAACAAGATTCTAGCAAATTGGATCCAGAAACACATCTCAAAAATCATCCACCTTGACCAAGTAGGCTTCATCCCCAGGATGCAGGGCTGGTTCAACATTCGCAAGACCATAAATGTCATTAAATACATCAACAGATGTAAAAACAAGAACCACAGGATTTATCTCATTAGATGCAGAAAAAGCTTTTGATAAAATCCAGCAACTCTTCTTGATAAAAACCCTCAAACACCTAGGTATAGAAGGAACATACTTCAAAATAGTAAGTGCCACCTACGATAAACCCACAGGCAACATATTGCTAAATGGACAGAAAATGGAAACATTTCCCCTTAGAACTGGAATAAGACAAGGCTGCCCACTCTCACCCCTCTTGTTCAATATTGTGTTGGAAGTCCTAGCTTGGGCAATTATATAAGAAAAGGAAATCAGGGGTATCCAAATAGGAAAAGAGGAAGCCAAGATATCCCTCTTTTCTGATGATATGATCCTATACTTTGAAAATCCAAGAGAATCTGTCAAAAACCTGCTTGCACTGATAAAGGACTTTGACAAAGTCTCAGGGTACAAAATAAACATGTAAAAGATAGTTGCATTCCTGTATGCCAACAAGAAGCAGGCAGAGACTCAAATAAAAAGCACAATCCCACTCACAATAGCCACAAAAAAATCAAATATCTCGGCATCTTCCTAACCAGAGAAGTGAAAGAACTTTACAATGAGAACTACAAAACGTTGCTCAAAGAAATCCAAGAAGACACAAACAAATGGAAATATATTCCATGCTCATGGATAGGAAAAGTCAACATTGTTAAAATGTCCATCCTACCAAAGGCAATCAACAGATTCAACGCAATACCCATTAAGTTACCAACATCATTCTTCTCAGACCTGGAAATGACAATACAGAAATTCATATGGAAACATAAACGACCACGAATAGCCAAAACAATCCTTAGCAAAATAAACAAAGCAAGAGGTATCACACATCCAGACTTCAAACTTTACTATAAGGCTACAGTAATCAAAACAGCCTGGTATTGGTACAAGAACAGGGACATAGACCAATGGAACAGGATAGAGATTCCAGAAGCAAAGCTTCAATTCCTCAACCAACTCATCTTTGACAAAGTCTCCAACAAAACCGCTGGGGAGAGGAGAACCTATTCAGTAAACGGTACTGGAAAAACTGGCTGACCACATGCAGAAGATTGAAACAGGACCCCTACCTATCACCATATACAAAAATTAACTCTGAATGTATCAAAGAACTAAACGTAAAACCTCAATCTATAAGAATCTTAGAAAATGCAGGAGACACCCTTATGGAAATTGGAACTGGCAACCAATTCCTATTCAGAAACCTCAAGGCCAATACCTTAAGAAATAAGATAGACATGTGGGATTTCATGAAGCTAATGAGCTTCTGCAAAGCAAAAGAAACCATCAAGAGAGCAGAGAGACAGCCCACAGAATGGGAAAAAATATTTGCCAACTGTATATCTGACAAAGGCCTAACATCTAGGATCTACAAGGACCTCGAATGTCCCAAAAGAACAAAAACAAACAGCCTCTTTAAAAAGTGGGCAAAAGGCATGAATAGACATTTCTCAGTAGAAGATATATGGGCAGCCAACAGACACATGAAAAAGTGCTCAACCTAATTCATCATCAGAGAAATGCAAATCAAAACCACATTGAGATACCCCCTAACCCCAGTAAGAATGGCCATTATTAATAAAACAAACAACAACAGATTCTGGCGAGGATGTGGAGAAAAAGGAACGCTTCCACACTGCTGGTGGGAAGGCAAACTAGTGCAACCTCTTTTGAAGACAGTGTGGTGATTTCTGAAAGAACTAGAAATTCCCCTATTGGGAATATACCCAGAGGTACTCAAATCATTCTACAAAAAAGATGCCTGCACACGTATGTTTGTTGCAGCTCTATTCACAATAGCAAAATCATTGAACCAACCATGTTGCTCATTGAAACTGGACTGGATGAAGAAAATGTGGTACACGATGGAATATTGTGCAACCATAAAGAAGGACAAATATATGTACTTCGCAGCAACTTGGAAATATTGGGAGTCAATCATACTCAGTAATCTATCACAGAAAACAAAGAACAGAGTACCATATGCTCTCACTCATAAGCGGATCTTGAACAATTATAATACTATATGAAAGTGTTTGGCAGTAATGGGAAACTGTCAGGAGAGAGGGGTGGAATTGGTATTTGAGGGAAACTGCTAGGGGAGGGAGGGGCATACCTCATCAACAAGGGTAACTGCATAATCAATGTTTGTATGCCTAACCCTGAATTGTACCCCACATCTTTATAATTTAAAAAAAAAGTTGCTCTCATAGAGGTAGAGATTAGAATGATGGTTACCATTGGCTGGGAAGGGTGCGGGAGGGAGGATGAAGAGGATTTGGTTAATGTGTACAAACATACAGTTCAATAGATGGAATAAGTTCTAGTGTTCAATAGCACAGTAGAGTGACTATAGTTAATAATTTATTGAATATTACAAAATAACTAAAAGAGAAGAGTTGAAATGTTCTTACACAAATGATAAACGTTTGAGGTGACAGATATCCTAAATCTCTGATTTGATCACTACATGTTGTTTGCATGTATCAAAATATCACCCATACCCCCCCAAATAGCAAGTATTATTATATATCAATAAAAAGAATGGCCAAGGGAACAAAAAAAATGGATCTGAGAAAACAAATCATGTGGTTAAATTTTGGGTAAGATGCTTACTAACTGAAGCACTCCAGCCTGGGCAATGGAATGAGACTACAACTCAAAAAAAAAAAAAAGATGCTTACTTGTAAGGAATCTAGATCTGGAGTCTGCTATCTCTTTGTTTAAAGATGATAAATAAGTGTTAGAGAGATGTTAAAATGGCAGAAGAATTACTATCCATTGATACCTGCTCTTCACATTAATCAGAAACTAAAAAACTAAAAAAGGGTCATTCTCTCAGCAAGTAAGTCAATAATATTTAATGTCATGTCTGGAGACTTCCTGCAATCATTTTAGTGCCACAACATCCTAACCAGCCTTTCTCTGATTTAATATTGTTTCCTCTTCATGGCATTTGTATCCTGCTGGCATGTAGGCATTAATATAGGCATTTATGTTGTTGACACTGAACCATGCCAATTTTCTTTAGGAAAGAAAGAAATCTGTTTTAATTATAGGTTCTTCCTTTATAACTTAGGCAGAGTTCCCTCCGTGTCCCAGGTCTTGAGGTAAAGTGAGTCAAGATACTAACAAAGGTGTTGATAATACTAATATTGATCGACTCCAGTTGTTGATCACCTTTTATGCGCCAGAGGAGTGCTAAATTCTTTGTAAATATTCTTGTTTAATTATCACAACAATTTCTGGAGATCAATATCATGCCCCTTTTATAGTGAAAGTGAAACTGGGTTTCAGAGCATGAAATAAGCTATTTAAGGTTATACCCTTCCTTCTGATCCATATTCTGTTTTTGAACTACACTTGAATTCTAGAGTGAGCCCAAGCTCAGAGTTATATCCCATGTAAGAGACTTAGAATGACTTTCCACAGATAAAAATTTTTAATAGATATTTTCAGAGTCTCACGGTGTATAGATTTATGTTTCTCTAAGTTTCATTTGTCTTCCAAACTTTCTGTTTAGTAAATAATTTAGCTATTTTTCCTTTTTGCTTTTTCTCCATTTTGTCAAGCTTATTTCATAAATGTATTCAAATCAAGAGGCTCATTTTTATTTTCCAAATTTACTGCCAGCTGATTTCAAAGAAGTGTCTTGTTTCATATGGAACCAATTCCCTTTACATAAGGACAATTCAGATGCATAATTGGTCTCTCTGCAGTGTGTCACATACAAAAGATTCGTTGTTTATTTTTATTTTTCAGCATTTCCTCCAACTTCTTGTTCCTGTGATTGGTAGGATGCAAGATTAATTGCTAGATTCGGCCTATGGTCTGCAGTTTCCAGATCTGAGGCGACTACTAAACTTCTTGCTGAGCTGCATCCAAATGCATCTGCTTCCTCCCACTGTCAGGCTTTAGTCCTCTTCTCTCAACATTTCTGTCTCTCAGGGTCATGTTCTTTGTGATATTTCCCTAGAAGTGCATAATTCCACTTACTAAAGTGCGGCACAGGAAACAGCATCTGCCATCTACCTTGCTCTTTGTGGGATCTACCACTTTTAATTTTTTAATCGGTTCCATGGCTGAATATAAGTTTCACTTGCAAAACACATTGTGGTAGCATGTTTTGTTCTTTCCTTTGAAGCCTTTGGAATTCCTTTTCCTCTCCACCCCCTCAAATTTTGCAGGAAGCTTTTGATCCTGAAGAGTTCTTAACGTATCTTCCGAATTTTTGGAAATGTCTGGGCATATCACCATGTAGAAAGCTCTGTCTATAGAGCACCAATCAAAGCCGGGCTTGGTGGCTCAGCCTGTAATCCTGCGCTCTGGGAGGCTGAGGTGAGTGGATTGCCTGAGCCCGCGGGTTCGAGACCCGCCTGGGCAACTTGGTGAGCCCTCATCTCTACAATAAATCAAAAAATTAGCCGGGCTTGGTAGCGCGCCCCTGTAGTTACAGCTACTTGGAAGGCTATGGCGGAAGGATAGCAGGAGCCCAGCAGGTAGAGGCTGCAGTGAGTGGCCGGGAGCGGCCACTACACTCCAGTCTGGGCGAGAGTGAGACTCCAACTCAAAAAAAAACAAAACAAAAACAGAACATCAATCAGGCACACGACTCCGAAACACGCCTTTTCAAGTGAAAGAGAGAAATGGCAACTGTCCCATATCCAGTCAGGTAAACGGCTCTTTATACACCAAGTTGTGATAAAAGCAAACAAAAAGTCACAGTGCTGTTGATATATGAGCCTATCTGCAACAGCTTGCTCTGGCTTTTTTGACTGGCAGGTACTTTGTACACTTTTAATAGCATTTCAACACTTGTCTGATATTTAAACAACATCGTCTTTCTAACTGGAATATATAAATGCATGCTGAAGTTTTCTACATATTTTACACAGTCAGCCTCTTGGTATAGTATTTCCTGATAACAGAAAGCTGCTTGGTAAATAGGAAGTTATCTAAATTGTTCAAGTAGCTCTCCTACTTGAGATAAACCCTTGTTCAGCAACTTGTTTTTGATTTGTAAAAACAAGCCAGATAAGGCTCTCTTGCAGAGGTTATCACAGCTCTTTCAGAGGACTCCAGTCTAATCGTGCACCAATACGCAGTCTGCAGCTGAGTCTTAGTGAACGACAATTTTCTGCCTGGCAAAAGATGCATGAAAATTTAGGCAAATATGTCTCAAAACCTTCAGATTAAAATAGGAAGAGATAACAAAACTGGTTTGTTGAACTAGATAAGATATGAGAAGGAAGCCTCAAGGGATCATGTTTCAGAAGATTGATGAAGAATATTCTCAGGGGTAATGAGCCAAAAATGCAAGAGCTTCTTTGAGAGACACAGGAAGTGTTTTATTTTGTTACTTCCTTAAACATGCAATTTTGCCTAGTCTTGAGAAGTATTACACCTGTGGAATAATCTTATCATAAAAGGGTGGTAGACATTGCACTCTTTCACAGTGCACTCTCTTGCTTCTTGGAACACTTATCTGTACACGCACTTTGGCATTTGATTACACATGCTGGTGACGTATTCTCCTATTTTTCTATTATTCTTCTCTTTCCAAAGACAATGGCCATTTATTGAGCAACTCTTTTGTGGTAAATAGTGTTCTCGACATTCTTGCATACTTTATCACATTTGGTACTTACAACAAATTAGTGAAAAATATTTTATTATCTCCATTTTTTAAGACTTGGAAAGAAAACAGAGAGATTAAGTAATTTAGGTGGAGGAGCCTGAACATGAACCCCCATTTATCTGACTCTAAGGTCTTTTCTCCCATACTCTGCCTTCCTAATGATGCTGTAAATTCTTTGGACGCACAGAAGGTTCCCAGTTGAATTGAATTTATTGTTCTTGGAAAGATATTTCACTAGATCAACTCCTTCTGGCCCAAGAGAGGTAAAGCAAATGTGTAGGTCACCAATATTTATAATACATTTTTGTATACATTATCTCATTGGATCTTCAAAATGATCCCATGAGCAAACAATTTCATGAGTTATTATTACTTGCCTTTAGAGATGAACATGTGGAGGCTTAGTGAAGTTAAGATTGACCAAGTTCACACAGTTGACCAGACCAAACACAAATTCAAACTCATGCCCATCTGATACTAATTATTGAAGTTTTATCCACACTACTTATATGACTATTAGTGAATTAGTGACCCATCCAATCAAGTGGCCCCCTTGACATTAGAGACCTTGTATAAACACCTCCTTCCTCACATTCTGTGAAGCTCTGTTATTACAGCTATCTTCACACAACTCTCACCTCTCTTTAATTTTTTATCATAGTGTATCTCATGTATATCAAAAAGCACAGGCAATAACAGTACAAACATTCACAGTAAAGGCAATGTTTTAATTTTCTATTTGCTTTGCATTATTTTAAAGAAATAAAAGAAATATTACAAATATTTTATTTCTTTACAAATACTATGTAAAACTCCCTTTCTTTTTCCTGTCCTATTTCATTCTCCTCCCTCATCTGAGGCAATAGTTATCTTGAAATTGCTGTTTCAATTCAATATACAGTAGTCTCCTGATATCCACGGAGGATTGGTTTCAAGACTCTCTGTAGATACCAAAATCCAGGAATGCTAAACACCGTATATAAAATGATGTTGTACTTGCATATATCCCATGCACATCTTCCAATAAACTGTAATTCCTGTCTAGATTACTTATAATACCTACTGCAATGTAAATTTTATGTAAATAATTGTTATACTGTAGTGTTTAGGGAATTAATGATAAGGAAAGAAAATTCTGCATATGTTCACTATAGACACAACCATTCATTCGCCCCCCCCTTCCATCTCAGACATTTTTAGTCTGAGATTGGTAGAATTCACAGACATGCAACCCACGGATATGGAAGGCCAATTCTGCTATAGCTCTCATTCACCTTTACATACTTTACATACTTGTATTACATAGATATTAACAAATGATATTCACTATTAACTTATTTGCTTATAAACTTTAATAAATTGTATTATTCTAAATGATTTATTATGAATCTTTCTAAAATTACCTATTTGTGGTTTACTAGTTCATTGTTTAAACTGCTAAACCATGTTTTGCATTATATAATGTGATAACTTATTCATGCTTTTAAATAATAGTAATTTTTCAGGATTTTGGTAAAATTTTGTAATTTTGAAGTCTTTCATTAATTTTAAAATGTTTTCTCTAGATTCTCTAGGATTTTCTGAAAGCATAATTATATCATCTATACCTAATAGAAGTCTTTGTATTTTATTGTCTAGTTATTGTTCCCTACTTCTTGCTTTGCTCTTTAGCTAGGACCTTCAGCACAATGTTAAACACTGGTGGCAGTAGGAGTTACCCTTAAATTATACTTTATTTTAAAGGGCATACTTTTAAAGTTTTATCTTTAGATAAAATGTTGGTTGCAGGCTTCTGATAGAATATTTAATCAGGTGAGAGGAAGTTCCTTTTCATTCTTTGTTTACCAATTATTTTTCATTCATGATTGAGTGTTGAGTTTTATCATAAGCATTTTGAACTTTGACTACTCTTAAATTTCTGTTATCAATTCATTTTCGAGGCCTCAAAATGTAAGTGTCCCAAAGGTCCTTGCTAGAGCTTTCTTTTCTATCTGTATCAGTGATTTGCAATACACACTCTCTGTGTATATCAGTAGAGAAATTTAAAAACACAAATGTTAAGATCCCATCTCAAGAGACTGAATAAATTATTCTACATTGGAGTCTAGGCTTTACTATTTTAAAAAGCTCTTCAGTGTTTTTCTCCAGTGTTGAGAAGTGATAAAGTGGCTTTAAAAATTATTGTGGTGGGAGAGAGAGAGATCAGGGGAGAAGGATGTTTTTATTAGAAGTCAATACATTTGTTTTACTAAAAATATATATTATTTACTTTCAGACTTATTTTTTTCTCTCTCAGTGACAACTTCTTTTCATGACTATCTTATGGAATGTAGGATGAGAACTTCAAATGAGCAAACTGTGGCTGACAAGGGGCTTTTAGATTGCCTTAACATGGAGAATTAACTTTCTTGATTTTATTCTAAGCATTTGCTACAGATAAAATATTTTCTCTTATCTTATGGGAGAGGTTTAATATTATCCCTTCCAATCTCTCAGACAAGTGAAAGTCATTTTTTTTCTAGAACCAGACACCATGACAAAAGAACCATAAGACAAGCAAAGAGGGTTGTGGTGAGAGTGTGTAGGTATAAGTTTAAAAGATTGCTTTACTCGTAACTACCTCTATGGACCACAGTGATGGGGAGTAAAACTCCCCCAAGAAGCAGAAAGGATAATTTGCTATCTAAGTCTGGTCCACTCCAGCAGCCACCAGAATCACTTGGAACTTGTTTGAACTGCAGAATCTCAGACCCTTAACTCAGACCCACAGGATCCACATTCACAGTTTTAAAAGATTCCTGGTGTTTCATGTGCATACTAAGGTTTGAGAAACATTAGTCAAATGTAGCAGCAGTTCTCTATCTTGGATGTGAGACATAACATGGGGGAATTGAAAAAATGAAATGCTTGGGCCTTTTCCTGAGATTTCATTGAGATTTAATTGGCTTGAGGTGGGGTATATTAGAATCATCTGGGCAAGAATTAATTAGCTCCAATTGATGGAAAGGAAAGTGGGAGTTAGTACATCCCTTATGACCACGGGAAGCAGTGATATCCAAGAAGTTAGTGAAGAAATTGAAGTAAACTCCAAGGATTTTAAAGACTGAGAGAAAGCTATGATTATTGATAATCATTCTTCTACTCTACCCCTGAGAATCCATCACAAAAGGTACCTCTTGTGGCACAAAACATACATATTTAGAGTCAAGGAAGAAGGGAGATTATAATTTAAACAGGGAAGCTTTGTGTAAAAGATGATTCAGACTGAAAATATAAACAGAGTAGCCAGAGAAAATATGGATAAATTCATGACTTACTGATAGTGTCACAGTATTGCTAAATATTTTAGATTGAATAAGATCTGAATCTGAAACCTTTTCTGTTTTCATGCATATGCATGTATTGAGCACCAATTGAGTGCCAGTCACTCTTCTATTTACTGAGTAGTTAACAAAAAGACAAAAATATTTTGTCCTCTTAGAGTTTCTATTTTAACAGGGAACTTGTATTCAGCTGCTAAGGTCCTTACTCTTCGTGGTATAATGATAACTGAACACTAGGGAGAGAAATTTTAGCTGGGACTTACAGATACTTGTTCCAGATCCTCAACTTAAGTTGTAGTCCCAGCTATGAAGAATGTATCAGACGTTTTCTATCTCTTACATGAATAGTAATTCCACATTGCTCTCTGTTATATATAAGGTGACCCTAAAAGAGTATTTTGAATTCATTTAATTATGGCATAATTATTCTTTTTTGGCTATAAATGATTCTAGAATTTTTTTAAAAAGTGTTCTCAGAAACAGTTACCCTTTATTCCAAGACTAAGGTTTATTTGAAATAAAATCACACTTTCAAGTTTTTAATTTAGAGTTTTGCTAACTGCATTTTAATTCATACAATTGTAGTAGTTATTTTATTAATTTAACCTCATAGGTATTTTAAAACACATTAATCAATTATGTATGAAAATAACAATATCTAATAAGTATTTAAAAGAAAAAAATATCTAGACCCGCAATTCTAAATAGGAACTAAATAGTTTTGGGTATGTTATGCTGACTTTTTGCTATATTCAGCACACAAATTTTACATAATTGTAATTTAATTTTTTCAAATTAAGTAATTGAAGATACATTCACACACACACACACACACACACACACACACACAAAACCCCTATGGTTTAGTTATTTAGTTTTCAATCATGTGTTTCATAGTGGTAAAATTTAATATGTTTATCTATTAGTTCATCTGGTCATTAAAATGCATATCTTTGCTACTGTCTCTTTTATCTATTTTTTGACACCTAACTGCATTCAAAATGTCTTTTTAAAAAATTATTAGACAGTTTCAGACCTTTTACAGGTTTCTTTCCAGGATGACAAATAGAATTATCTTTGATTCAGTAGAATATTATGATATAATCTTACTTGGGTGTCAGTAAAACAGGAATAATCTTTCTCATCCATTTTTGGATTATTTTGTCAACCTTTTCACAATAAAATATAAGATTAGCATGCAATTATATTTTCTGCAGACTTAAATCCTCTCATTTTTCTGTTGTACTTCATTTCAAATACTGCTCCTGGCAGCTAGCAGAAATTTTTCTAATGCATTTCATGATAATGCTATGCTTCATCTTTTGCAGGGATTCTTTCCACTAGAATGACATTTTTAGATTCCTGATCTGCTTCATATTTTAAACACTTGATGATCATTTTAAGTCATTTAAATCACCACTGAACTCTTTCTTTCTTCATCTTCTCTCAGGGTCTTTTCTGACAAATTCCATCCACTTCTGGAACCTCACTTCCCATTCATCCCTGACTTACCTTATTCCCATTATAGTACTAAGGAAACAGAATGAATTGACTGATTTATGTGACTTTGCTTCTGTTTTTTACTATCTATAGGGATACATTTACATTCTCTTCTTTTATGAAATTTCTAGCTCTTTGGTGCTAGGCACTATGACTCATATTTTTCCTATGCTTCAATTCTGAGTATATGACTTTATTCAGGAATACACTAATTGACTGAAATAAAATTAAAAGAAAAATATGCATTTCATTATATTAAAAAATAAATAAGCTCTTACTTTTTGAGTATAAAGTAATGTTGGAGAGCTCAGGTGGACATTCTGACACATTCCAGTAGCTCTAAGATTGTATATAAATCTGTGTACCTTCCCTGAAAGAGGTACTAACAATTCTTATTGTGTTTGTTATGAGTATTTTTTTCTAGTTAGACAGCAGCAGGTTAAAACCTTACTGATAAGACTCCATATGGCTTTCTGCCTCTTGTTAACAGGGGAAGGCTGCTATGCCATATTTACCAGAGATACATAGCCTGCATACATCTATAAATTTAATTCCCAGATACTTAGATAGGGTATTCTTAAAACCCACTTTTACCCTGAAATTATATAATTTTAAAAAGTATTTTCAGAGTTTCTATAAATCGGATTAAATCCATATTTCACCAGACATATTGGGAGGAGAATGGGTGAGAGGCAGTGAAGGAAAGTGAAGGCGTGGAAGGAATATCATTGTGTAAACACTACTGGTCATATATATCTTGTTCTTTCTCTACCTGAGCTACAGATCATTTACCTCTGTTTCCCTGAAATGGTTTTTTGGATCCTGATGGAGTATGTCATGTGTGCCTAGTGGTAAGTCATTGTGGTTGCTGTTTAGCTTTTGCCATTTCTTCCCTCCCAGTTCCAGATGATTATAGTGATGACTCCTAATATTGACCATGTCCAGAGCTGACTCCTGTATCCCTGAATGTACCACCTCCAGCTTCTGGGATGCCACAAAAGCAACACCTGTTCCATTGAGACTGGCCAGATGCTACTCCTGAAGCAGATTCCCTTTGCATCTGGGATGAGGGTCCTGGTGCTCAAAGTCATCTCCTCAGAGAGGCATTCCTGTTCGCTGTAGAGAAGAACGGCTGTTCTTTTGTTTCCTACATCACAATTATTAAGTATTTATCTTGTTCATTGCACAATGCCAGACACAGTGTAACATTAGAAATAAATGCATGGATGAAGATCACCTAGGCAATTTATTAAGTATGTCTATTATTAGGCTTGGTCCTCAGAGATTATGAATCATGATCTGGAGTTGAATCCAGGAGACTGATTTTTGCAAGCACTCTCATATGATTCTGCAGGTGATCTATCCAGGGAACTTGGGTTAAGAAACACTGTTTTAGGAGCAATAAATATGGGACTTAGCCAAATTCTACACATGAATTGAGTTCCTCCTTTGGGAAGAAAAAAATAATAATTCAAAAGAACTCCAGAAGGTGAATGATACATGGATTTACTTAAAAGTTTATTTACATGTATCTATAACTAATTATGTCATTTATTATATATGCCAGTTTTTAAGTACAGAGCTATTTTCTTGAGGAATTAACAACCCAGTAATCAGAGGTAAAGCTCTAGTACTGAAACTCTTTTTTGTAAATACAATTGTCACGTTTGAGTTGCTTTTCTTCTAAGTAGTAATGGTGTCTCATATTGTTTTGTGGCTTCAGTGGCTGGTCATATGTTTCCTTAAAAACATTTTACCCACATTAAAGCTACCTTTGTGAATATACTTCTCTATTTCTCTCACTGCACATCAGTTTCTCACATGCAGCATTTTACACTTTTGTTAAATTGTACTTTAGTGCTTAATGTCATGGAACTTTATCTAGTTAGGAGAATGTTTTTATGCCACGTTTAGCAGATGTTATGTTTTTCCTGAGCTGGGTTTTCCTGTGGGTTACACTAAACTGAGCTTTCTGCTGGTGATCTACTTTTCATGTTTCTGGAGGGAACACATGTTTTAAAAAGTATTCCCACCTTCCTCATCCTTGACAGCAGCGTTTCTCAAACTGTAAAGTGCCTGATTCAGAAGGTGTGGGTGGGGCCTGAGATTCAGCATTTATAACCAGTTCCCAGATGCTGCTAGTTAACGGGCCACACTTTGAAGAGCCAGGCTCCAAGGAACCCAATAGTTTGTTTTAGAGTCACAAAGTCATTGACTGCACTGTTCAAAATCCCATTCCAAAAAGGCTTCTCGTTGGATTCATAAAAATCTCAATAATCTCTCTGAAAAAAAGCAATGTCTTTTTGACTTTTTTCTCATTTTGGTGGCATGATATAATTCAGTAACATGTTATGTAACATATGCTTAATTTATTAACATATCATCACGCTGACATATTTTGCTTATGAACTATATACTCTTCTCAACTGAACTGTGTTACCTCTTAAAGTTTTACTCAGATCTTAGCTTCTTTTCAATTCCTTCCACCACTAAGTTTAGATCTTCATTGTGCCTCAGTCAAATGATTATGAAATCTCCTAAATGTTTTTTCTTTCTTCAGTTTTTTTTCTTCTTTGTAACTTGTTTTCTATTTCTCTTCTCTTGCCTCCTCTTTCTTCCTTCTTCTCCCTACCATATGAAGTGGTTTCTCATGTGCTCATTGCTGGCACAGATAGAGGCTAAGCCAAGAAGAAGTTAGCATGTGGAGGTAGGTTTCCATTCCAGCTCTCAGCACCTGACCCTTTGGTGGGCCAGGACTGCTACAGTCACCCTCCACTGAAGAGCAAAACAAAAACTGGGTACATGACACCTCTCGCCCCCGGATCCATCATTGCCTGTGTGACTAGACAGTTCTGCTTAAGGCCGGTGAGAGAAGGCACATCCCTAAGGACTGTGGAAGATTAAGATCACATATGCTCTGCATGCTTTGGCAACTCCAAAAATAAAAGATTCATCCTATACCCAGTAGCATCTGAGGTTGTGCTTGAGTTCAACAAGGCAGATTTGGGGGGAGAGTTGTGAATTAATAGTAGCAGTATTTCCAGAAAGCTATTGAGGTTGCCAGTTTTGTGATTTGAAGCCTTTTTCACTATATGTGAGTTTCCAACATCCTGTCAGGAAGATAGAGACACCAGACAGGGTAGATAGACACACAAAATCATTCTAAGGAATTTCTAGACACATTTAAGACCATCCTTGAAAAAAAAAGTATACTCCAACTCACCAAGCTGGTGTCTCCAGATGTTGAGATTTATGGACATTTAAATAAATGTGATCTGATTTTGTACACAAAAGCTGATGGGCTCTTGGTTCTACAAGCTACTTGTATATCCCTAGGATCTGTCCATGCCTGGTAGATCAGGGACGCTATTAAATATTTCTTGAATAACTTTAAATAGTTAAATTTATTTGTTTTTATTTTTTTAGAAAGCAGGATTTGTTGAGAACATAGAAAATCTCCCACAGTGGGAGGGCACCCGAGGGGGTTGCCCTTAAATTTATTTTTAATGTATTGTATTTCACAACATTCCAAGGTCAGCTAGTTGTAGGTTGATTGACAATCAGAATTGATGTCTTTTTTTTTTTTTTTTTTTTTATTTGGCGTCAAACACCAAACCCCAGACTGGAGTGCAGTGGCCGCTCCGGCCACCACAGCCTCGACCTGCTGGGCTCCGGCGATCCTTCCGCCTCAGCCTTCCAAGTAGCTGGAACTCAGGCGCACGCTACCACGCCCGGCTAATTTATTGTAGAGATGAGGTCTTGCTTGCCCAGGTGGGTCTCGAACCCGCGGGCTCAGGCAATCCACTCACCTCAGCCTCCCAAAGGCGCGGGATTACAGGCTGAGCCACCGAGCCCGGCTAGAATTGATGTCTTTATTTAAAAATTACATTGACCGTTAGCTAGCCTTGGTTTTACTGATATGAAAATATTTACTAATCTTTATTCTGAATCTAAAAAATATTTTGAAAGATTCCTAGAAATGGTGAATACTTATTCCTTTCAAACGTTGTTCTATAAAGCCATAGTATTCAGTAAAAATACAGGGCCACAATGAGGCCACACATTCTAAAAAAAGTAAGCAGAACTCTGCCCACCCCATCACATTTCATTCAGTTTAAATCCACTTTTTCCTGTTTCATATATTGGATTTCCAAATAGAACTTTATTGGAAAAGAGGGAAACTTCTGGTAAAACAGCACATGAAAAAGAAATAATTTTAAAAGTTGAAATCCACTAGTGACAGGACTCTGGGGTGCACATGGTAGGTACTGGCTTTCCCAAAGCTGTTCTACAAAGCATGTTCCCTAACTTTTGTTTACTGCCAGTACGACATTACAGGATCTTCCACTGGTAACTCCCTTGTGTTGACAGAACTCCAGCGACTTTCCCAGGAAGCTGAGCCGTGAAAAGCGTGTATGTGGGGAAGTTGTGTGCTCTCAGATCTCAGTGTAGCCCCTGAATTAATTTGGTTCCTGAAGAGCAGGGACTCCATTAAATATTAAGAGCAGGGACTCCATTAAATATTAAGCAGACTTTCGCTTCAGGGACAGAGGCTTGATTCTTGCTGTGTCATCAGCACTTTTGAGCACAAAACTTTTCAAGTGCTGGAAAGATTCCTTCTTTACTTCACCTCTGTTCCTGTCAGTATTGTTCTGTCTTTTTTTTTCCAACTTGTCTAAGTGAACTTGCAATAAAAATTAGTAAACTGCACAGAGGTCTAGTTCATTAGGGGAGTTTTCTTGTTTTGTTTGATTTTTAAGAGAGTACATTATTTTCTTTTATATTTACTTCAAATGATTAGAAAAGATGTGTAATTGTTATTAATTTCACCTGAGGTTATTGTATAGTGTTTTTCACCTCCTCTGTTTCTTTATTTGTCTTCTATCTGGATGTTCTATTCATTATTGAAAGTGAGGTGCTGAAATCTTCTACTAATATAGTGTTACTATCTATTTTTTCTTCAGTTCTGTCAATGTTTGCTTCATTTACTTAAGTGTTCTGATTTTGGAATTCTATATATTTGTAATTATTATATCTTATGAATGGATTGACCTTTTTGTTATTATATAATGCCCTTTGTCACTTAGGACAGCTTTTGACTTAAAATCTATTTTATCTGATAGGAGTATGGCTACCTCTGCTCTCTTTTGATTACTATTTGCATGCAGTATCTTTTTTGTATGCTTATACTTTCAGCCTATGTGGGATCTCAAATTAAAAATGAGTCTCTTGTAGGCATCATATAATTGAAATTTCATTATTAAAAAGAAATTCATTCAGCCACTCTATGTCTTTTGATTAGGGAGTTTAATTCCCTTATATTTAAAGTATTTATTAATAAGGAAGGACTTACAATTTCCCTTTAAAAATTGTTTTCTGTCTCGTATCTCATTTTTTTCTGTTTTCCTCTCAATGGCTTTCAGTATTTCATTTTTTTGTTTTTGTTTATCTAGTGACATGCTTTGGTTCTTTCTCATTTTGTTTTGTGTAATTTATATAGACATTTTCTTTGTGGGAACCGTGGCACATGTATCTTATAGTTATAAAAGTTTATTTCAAGTTGATAACAATTTTCCTTCTACCATATACAAAACTCTACATTTTTATCTTCCCAACACTTTATATTATTGATATCCCAAATTGCATATTTTTACATTGTGTAGTCATTAACACATTTTTATAGTTATAGTTATGTTTTATACTTTTCTTTTTTAACTTCTATACCAGAATTAAAAGTACTTTATGCACCACCATTATGGATTTATAGGATTCATGTATTTGTCTATATATTGACCTCTATAACAGTGAACTTTCTACTTACATATGCTTTCTTGTTACTGGTTCCATTTTCTTGTTTTATCTGAAAGGGTTTCCTTTCACATTTCTTGTAAGGCAGGTCTAGTGGTGATGAGTTCTCTTATTTTTTTTTTTTAATCTGGGATAGTCTATCTCTTCAGTTTTGAAAGACCATTTTGTTGAGTATGATATTTTTGGTTGGCAGTTTGATTCTTTTAGTACTTTGACTATGTCATCTCATACCCTTCTATCTTGCAATGTTGCTGCTAAGAAACCAACTGATTGTCTTACTAAGTTTCTATTGTATATGAAAATCACTCTCTTGTATTGCTTTCACAATTTTGTCTCTGACTTTTGACAATTTGATTATAACGTGATTCAGTGTGGACTTCTTAGAATTCATCCTAGTTGGAACTTTTGGACTACTTGACTTTGGATGTTCATTTTTTCCTCCAGATCTGAAAAGTTTTTAGCCATTATTTCTTTAAATAAGCTTTCTATCTCCATTTTTTTCCTTATCTTTCTGTGACTCTCGTAATGTGTATGGTATATTGTTTTGCTTCATGGTGTACCATTAACTCCTAGGCTTTCTTTACTCTTTTAAAAAATTCATTTACACTTTTTTTTTCTCACTAGATAATTTTCAATGACTTGTCTTTGAGATCACGGATTCTTTTTTATGCTTTATCCAGTCTGCTGTCGAATCCCTTTAGTGAATTTTTCAGTTCAGTTATTGTATTCTTTTGTTGCAAAATTTCTGTTTGTTTCTTTTATTAAATATTTTCTGTTTATTGAAATTCTTTTCTGGTTCATTAACCATTTTCCTGAGCTCATTAAATATGTTTGTAGTAGTTATATCAAATTTTTTGTCTGGTAATTAATATATCTCCATTTCTTCAATGCCAGTTTCTGAAGATTTATTTTGTTCTTTTGGTTGTGCCGTTTCCCCATTTATTTGTGTTCTATGTAATTTTGTTTTAGTACCTACACTGAAAGCAAAATGCTCTCAGCCAGTTTTCACAAACAAGCTTTATACAAGGAAAAAACCTTCCTCAACCAGTCCTTCTAGAGATTCTATCTTCTCTCAAAACTTTTCAATCAGTTCATCTTCTCTAAACTTGTGCATGTATATTACCAATTAGAGGAATTTAACAAGTTTTTTTTTTCCTTCTTGTTTTTTGGTATGTATGCTCATTTTCTCTTTCTCTCTCTGGTGTCTATCTATAGTACCGTGAGTCCTCTAAATCAGTAGCAGCTTGCTCAGCTTTTTAAAATTTCATTTAGAGTATGCCAGGTCCTGCCCACACTCTGAGAATAGGTGAAAAATAATCTAATTTCTTGGCATTCCCCCTCCACATGAAATGCTGGAAAATTAAACACACTCCACTCTTCTTTTTGCTCCTTGATAGAGAGGCTGCCAAGCTGTATTTGCTTCTGTTTGCTATACTGCAAATCCTTTGGAGCAACAGCATGCTACCCAGTTATTTTATTTGTTTTCAGTGTTCCTGTGGGCATCTATAAGATGCCAAGTCCCATTAGCACTTCAAGATAGGTGAGACAGAAATCAGTCCTGGGAAATCCACCCTGAAAGTCAAAATGTTGGACATATAATCCAGTCTTCTCTTTGCTTCTTCAAGTAATAGCTGGGAGCTGGGAATTAATTTCCTGATCCCGTTCTAAGGAAGTGTCTATTAATTTCTCTTCTGACTTTGATGCGGCCAGCTGGTTTTATGCTTGCCTGGGGTGCAGGAACCTCTTAACTGGTGTCTGAATTTTTCACAAAGTAAATGGTCTGTACTTTGTTATTGAATTAGAGTCACCATTGAAAGAAGAAGGCTCTGGCACTTTCTATTTCACTATCTTGCTGATGTCACTCTTTAACCTTTCAAGTTTGTATCTGTAGAAACTTTATGTTTGTAGAATGAGTCAATCTTGTTTGAACACCAATTGATGTCTAGATGCTGTAGCTTAAATACAATGACCTGTGAGTCATGCTGTTCTTACTTGAGAGCTTACCATCTAGTTGCAGAGACTAGTCACAGACATTAAAATACATAATTAAAAAGTAGAAATTAAATAACAAGAGAAGGAAAAAAGTAAGAAGGAACTGTTGGCAATGGTATTACTAAGTTGAGAGCCTTCTGTCTTCTGCAGGCTCAGTTACACCTACTTTTTGTAATCATTCTTAACAGGGTAGAGAATTTTCTTGTATTAATCAGTGAATATAATTGCAAACAGTGTCACTGATATAGGTCCAGTGCCAGTTCTCTCATTATGACAAAATACTTCCCTTCTGTTAATCAGACCAGGATTTTTCCATTCTGTATAGCCCCTTTTAGTCAGTAGAATGAACTGAAAGTCTTGATACTTTATTCTCTGCAATACTGAAAACTTCAGTATTAGAATTAGCCCAAATGAAGACTTATTTTGGCATATTGTAGCTACCCTTTTGTGAGCAAAACTGTTATGGATTGTTAAGTACTTTCTTAATTCTGGCTATCTGCTCTTTTCCATCAGCCCTGGCACAGAGGTTCCAGCCTGATGTGCACTGGACCTCCTGTGTCATGGCATGTCAAAGCCATAGTTATTACTGAGTGAAACATAGCCAACAATTAATGATGAATTTCAAAAGGCTTGAAGACTTTTAGGTCAGGAAAGACTGACCACAATTGATAATTTTTAAAAATCTGTTTTCAGATGGAATTATCTAATTTTACCCAGATCTCATGAAAATAAAAAAAATAAAATAAACTTTTCTTAATTCTAACTCTGTCTTTTAATCATGCTGTTCTCCTTTAGGCCAAAAAATGATAGTCTTACCAGTCTCATTTCCTGTTTTTCTCTTATCCAATTTCTCTTTTGCCTTTTTTGGTTCTGCTTTTATCTTCACATTTCAATCAAATGATTTGCTTTTAAGTTCTCTTAGAATCTATTCAGGATATAGATTCAAGCATATACTTAGAATCTTCTTAGTCACTTTGGACACGTTTTATTGTTTCTCTACTTTAAATCAGGATTAAGTTTGTAAGGTGTTATCTACAGTAATTAATTTACAAATTTGGAAACTTTTTTTCAGCATCTCATCTAGTTTTCTACCTGACATAATTTATCTTAAGAAACCCCTTTCTCTGCCACCATCCCCACTACCAATTTCCTGAAGTTGTTGAATTCTTTCTTTTATCAAGCTCTGTATTTACTCCAGTTTTCTTCTTTCTCTGGAATGCCTTTCCTTCTTTTGAACTGCTAACCCTTTATCCTTCAAGCATCAACTTCCCTGAGAAATCACCTCTAAAACTCCTACTGTTTCTCCTCTGCTTCTTGTCATCTTGTCCATCTCTTTGACAAGATGACAAGGTCACAACTGATAGATCATCACTACTGTTGCCCTCTGAGGACATTAATAATTGCTGCCTGTAACACTGAGGTTTTATCCTGATTTCTCCTTTGTTTAGGCTAGAGTACATGTAATTTCCCCATTTTCTGGATCTTGATTTTATGTACATAACTTTTAGATTTCCCCATCTTACTGTTTCATTTAATTGCTGTGTGAGCATCCATGTTTACCTCAAGCATCCTGTTCAAAAGTGTCAGCCCTCGAGGCTGCCACTTTGAGGACAGGTTCTGACTTCTCTATTTATTAACTCTGTAACTTGGGGAAATTTATTTAAAAATCTTGGCAAGACCTCATCTCTACAATAAGTAAAAAATTAGCCGGGTGTGGTAGCGCGCGCCTGTGGTTCCAATTACTTGGAAGGCTGAGGCGGAAGGATCGCGGAGCCCAGTAGGTCGAGGCTGCGGTGGCCGGGAACAGCCACTGCACTCCAGTCTGGGCGACAGAGACTCCAACTCAAAAAAAAAAAAAAATCTCTGAGCCTCAGTGTCCTCACTTGTCAATGGGTTCTTTTATTTGATTAAAAACAAAAATATTTGAAAACTGTCTAGCACAATGTGAGACATTTAGTAAACATTCTACAGATGTTAACTTATACTTTTATTATTAAGTCAAGGTGATATAGTAAAATCAAACTTATGCTTTTTTCAGTCTATTTTAATACTAACTTATCCTCTACTAGTTTATTCATAAAAGATGACTTATTACCTCATCTATATTTGCCAGTGTGTTCATGTACAAACAACATGCCTTTCTTTTCCTGACCAAGGAGGACTCTTACAGAACTGATTCTGGTAACAAATATGTGGTAGAAAAAATAGCTTATCTTTTCAAACTCATCTCATACTACTTGGTAGAGAGTCTGTATCTTTCAATTGCTTTATAGCTTATAGTCTTGATAGTATAGCAACTCAGAGGAAAGCTCATCTTGTAAATATTTTAGTATGGAGTCACATGGTAAAAACATTAATGTTTTTCTTGTTTTAATAATCAATGCAGATATTGCTTTAACAATTTTCATGTTAATATCAGTGCATTTTATCATGATGTAGAAATTCAGGGACTAGATAATCTATTTTTATTGGAATGAATTCATATTAGTTGTTTGAGAAAAATTGCCCTTGTCCATAAATGTCCACTTAGTTCAATTCTAAGAAAAAAAATAAGTGTTCTTTTATTTATACATTGAATTTTTTAAAGTTTCTCAACTTTGACAAAAGGAGAACAAATCTACTTGTGCCTGGCTGATGGGTGCAGCATGATGTTACTCCCCCCAGGATAAACTGTAATACTGATAGATTATATTTATTTAGACTCTAGTCCATGAATTAAGCAAGAGCATTAGAAAAGCACGTATAGAGGATATATTTTATTGGCATCCTATAGAATTACTTTTACTTAGGCTATCTGTCTAAGGCCTGATTTAAAAAAATGTATTGAAACTTTTATCATATGTACTGTAAAGATAATTTTGAATCCATAATCTTCAAAATTATGGATCCATAGGCAAAATTTCTTTTAGTTAGTAATATCTGGATAACCATGCTTTTCTTGCGTCTATTCACTCGCTTATCATTCAACTTAACTAATATTCATTGCTTAATATATACTGGACACTATAATAGATATTAGATACAGCCATCACCAAATAACTTTCCTGTCCTTTTGAAATTTTTATTTGATTTGGGGAGGATAGAAAACTGACAAATAAAAATATATAATTGTCATATTCTGGTGAATTCTATGGAGGAAAATAAAGAAGAGTAAGTAGAATGAGGTATGAAAGTAAAATTTTCCCTTTTAGATAAGGTGGTCAGAGAAGGTCTGCCCTGTTGGTATTTGAGTCACCAGAGCTATAACAGAGAGTGAGGAAAAAGTGCAGATATCTGAAAAGAGGACTTTGTGAGAAGAGATAAAAGAAAGTGCCCAGGATCTGAAGTGGGAATATGTTTGGCACATTCAGAAGTCAAAGAGATCACAGAGTGAACAAAATGGGGAGGGGCATTAATAATGTTTATTGTTGTAGGCCAGTCTGGAGTTTCCGGTTTTACTCCTGGAAGAAGGGAAAGCCCTCAAAAATCTTTGGAACAGGAGAGTTTTATTATAATTTAACTTTTCAATGATTAACTCTGGTTGCTCAGTGGAAGATAAACTGCATGTAGCAAAGGATACCATTTGGAAGGCTACGACCGCATTTTGTGTATATTTTGGATTTTGCACTTGCAGAATTTGCAGATACCATGGAGGTATAGTGAGAGAGAACGGTAGGAGTTAATAAATGTTCCCGACATTTTCACCTAAGGACCAGAATGAAAGGAACTTATTTACTTTAGCAAGAAATAATTCAGGTAGAATAGTATTTTTTGATGTGATGTGAGAGAATAGAATAAATGGGAACCAACAATGACATCTGAGGTGACTGAAAGAGAACCAAGACAATAAAAAGTCTGAAAGCACAAATGAAGATGAGGTTTCAAGAAGAAGAGAGCTCAGGGCTGAATTTAGCATTATATAGGTCGTTGGTGACATTAACGTGGTGAACTTATAGTGGTAGAAGCCTGATTGAAGTAGGTTGAAGAGAAAATAGGAAGATAAAAGACCACTCTTTTGAGGAGCTTGTCAATATAAGGGAGCAGGGCATGGGGCAGGAGGAGAGTGGTAGAGGGATGTGTGCCTGAGGGACAGTTGTCTGTAAGATGGAATATGTCAGAGCATGGTTGAAAGCTAGTGAAATTACTCCATAGAGTGGAACAAGTTGATGAGGCAGGAGGGAGTGAGAATATTGCTAGAATAATATTCCTGAGTAGAGAGAGGGGTTGGGCTATGGTGTGCAACTGGAGTGATGGGCCTTGAGTAGTGAGCTGGCACTTTATTTTATATGCATGAATGACAAAATATGTAGGTTTGGTTGCAGGGAGGTTACTAGATCTGAAAATCAAACTTCTCTTCTGATTGTTTTTGTTTTTTCAGTAGAAAGTGACAAGCAAGGAAAATGTGTTGAAAGTTTGAGGAAACGGGAATGTATTAAATAGTTATTTAGGAAAGTGGGAGATTGAATGGATTAGGGAAAAATAAATAAACTTCCATGTAGCCCTAAGGGCCTGCTTGAGTTTGATGCATATGAGCATTTACTCCACCAATTGATCTACTCAGGCATAGCAGAAAATATATGAAGAATTATATTCCATACTGGCACAACACTACTTTGTTGTTGTTGCTATTTTTTTGAGAAAGGTAATATATTTTCTCTAGTTTAAGAAACAGAGATACACACAAAACAATTGTATTTCTACAAGACTACTGCCATATTAGGGAGAAAAACTAAGGAATTTAGAGCCTATACAGGGAGGTAGTTATAATGATGTGTAATATAATCCATGCTAGGGGAAGAGAAAGGTGAGGAAGGAGAAGCATGAAATGTTGTTATGATCAATGGCAGGTCCTAGTATTGGTGTTTTTAGAGTTGGTGTATTTCAGGGAGTGAATGGAAAATAAAAGATGATGATCAGAGAGTGGGATTTTAAAGTTGAGTTGATGAAGTTTGTACTGCTTTTGATAATATAACGTTGAAGTGTGCTGAAAAAAAAATTGAAGAAAAAAAATTTAACCCTAAGATGTTGGGAGAATGTGAATCTTGAAAACTCTAAGAAATAAGAAAGAAGTTGTGGTCAAATAGTAAAACCAATAAGAGAAATACTTAGGAGTACAATGATAGCAAAAATGAAGAGTGGGAGAAGACATAGATAAAGACAAAATATGAGATTCATCACGGTGGAATCAGTGGTTGACTTTAGAGAAAAAAGGAGAAAAAAATGGTGTGGAAGCAGCAATATGGAGAAAAATAACAATATGCTACCCCCAGTCCTCACCTTTATTTAGAGAAGAGAGAAAAGCTCCAATGATTAATAGTTTGGTCTCTAATCTTATTTACCATAAAATACATGTGATCTTTCTTGTCTCTGCCTATAGTACATTAAAGGAGAGCTGATGATCTAGAGCAATAATATTAGAAATGAAGAAGAGGTAGCACATTGGAGAAATGTTGAGGACGTCCACTGGCAAGTCTTAGAATATAAGCATGTAAGACCAGGATAAGACTGAAATATCGGAGTAAAAGAAGTCAAGGGTGGATTTTAGATTTCAGCTTGAGTAAGATAGAAAGGTCACCCAAAATAGAATATACTGAAACAGAACTAACCAAAGGCGTATGTTGATCCTACAGTTTAACTTGTTAAATAGAAAATGTCATTAGAAATTTAGGTAGATGGATCCAGGAAGCGATCTGAATTTCTTAGGGGAAAGATCTGGAATGAAAATTAGACTTAGGAATTATTTAAACATATATCGTTGCTCAATCTATGTTGATAAATGAGATTACTATGGAAAAATTTATTTAGACAAGAGGAGTAGGTTAAGATTTATTTCATTTTTATTCTTCTCAGTAGCTCTGCATTCGTCTTCATTGATGGTACTTTGCTATTTTAATATTTCTATTAACCTCTATATTTGGCCTAAAGAAATATTACAGCCAAAGCTTTTGTTGGAGCAAGGAATAAAAATCAACTTCTAGTTTCTCAGGTTAAAAAGTAGTGGGAGTTTCTGTAAAGATGAAGAAAAATGGTTGTGAAATGGACCAAGGACAGTAAAGTCAAGAACAAAGACTCACCTGTCAGGGGTCTTGGATTCTCTCACCTCTCCTTTTTTGAATGAGCCTGTTGTATTGTCCTCTCTCTTTTATTAACCTCCTTTCTATCTTTATCATGAGTTTGCGCATGACTCAGCATGACAATCACACTAACTAGTGAGAATGATGCCTTATTTAACAAAATTTGGTGTTACAAAACAAGAATGGATTTACCAGATTGATCTTGCTTTCACTCCTTTTGAGGTCTCAGCCATAATGAATGGGACCCACCGGAAAACTTCTGGTCTGATTACCTGTGGGTCAAATGTGCAATTGAATCCGTGGACCTCATGTGGCCATGGTGGATCTCCTACAGAAACTCTCATCAAACCAACTCTGTAATCCAAATGTATGTAAGACTTCTTGCAAATCTGCTAGGCCTAAATGTCCAATAGTTTTAATGATACCAAATGAAGTCTGACATATTTCTGAATATCTATTATAACCAAGATCCATAGCTATAACAAATGGCTATTTGTTATAGCTATGGATCTTGGTTATAATAGTTTAATCTGGTGAAAATTGATTCTGATGCTGTAGTACAATGTCAATGTGGATTTGACCCACAAGATTTGTGGTACATTATTATGATGGTGTGTTCATGATTTGACCCACAAGATAATTTTATCCATGCTAATTTAATTCATTTGACTATATTAAATATTAGTATTATTTGCTACCAAAGTTTGCTTTTGCTTGTTTTACCTTATTACTTAATCACATTTATTGGTTGGACCCTTACTATATGCAGAACATATTTCTAGTGACCCCAAGGAGCAACATAGAAAAGCAAGATCAGTCATCCTTTTTTCAAGAGTCATTTGGTCTGCTGAGAGAGGATTAAAAATGTATTTGGAAAATCAACTGGAAAATTTTCCTAGATTATACAAGATCCGTATAGATTAAATAAGATCAGTATAGATTTAGCAATACATTCAACTACTTGGGAATATGAGATTAATACAGTAATAGAGCAATAGCAGTTTTTCCTTAAGGTTCAAAAAGAGATCAAAATGTAAAAAACTGGCAAGTGCATAGTTCTCAGAGAAGTAGAAATTAAATTCTACGACTCTCACTGACAGGGTATTATTATATGAGATATTGAAATTAGGAAGAATTTTATTAACTAAAAATCTTGGCAAATTATGGAAAATAAACAAATATTAAACCTACTAGGAGAATTCAACTTCTGTTCTTTGAGATCTTAAAAGTTTTGAATTATCTCCTTTAAGCTCACTCATAAGTTTTCCTTCTCAGCTTTTTAAGATGTTACAATGTTAAATGTCAGAGAAGAGGATTTATTTTTATCATTATTTTAATATGGTATGTTTAGTGTTTTGATATGTATTCAAATTTTGTATTAAAGTAGTGACTATTGAACAACACTGTGTGAATTATATATAGCTGAGTAACAAATTATTCCAAAATGTAGCAACTAAAAACGGTAAATCTGTATTAGCCCAGAGTTTTGGTGGGTCAGTAACTCAGGAGGAGCTAAGCCAGATGGTCTGGCTCAAGGTCTTTCCTGAGGTTGTAGGCAAGATGTTAGCCAGGTCTACAGTCATCAGAAGACCTAACCGAGACTGGTGGATTTGCTTCCAAGATGGCTCATTCCAGTTGCTGCTGGCAGGAATTGTCAGTGACTGGCTGGATGTTTCAGGAAGTCATAGTTCCTCACTGTTGGGCTACTTGAGTATATGCATAGCATGGCAACTGGCTTTCCCAGAGAAAATAGTCCAAGAGAGTAACGTGAAATCCCACCAGTTTTTTTAATAACCTTTTGGAAGTTGTACACTGTAAGTTATTCAACATGGTATGGGTAATACAAATTAGCACTATTTGATGTAGAAAGGGACTATACAAACTCATGGGGTCATTTTGGAGACTGACTATCATAAAAACTCTGCAGACACATAGCCAGAAAATTCAGTCAGCTGTAAAATACTCTCATATAAAAAGTCTTATATAGAAGTGTGCTTTGTTTTGTGAGTGGTTTACCAAAAACAAACCCCCTCTTTTGAAGAAGTCAAGCAGGGGTGGGCAGGGAGAGTTTTGCTGATTTCCTTAAGTGCATTTTCTAACATAGCAGTAGCAGTTATTGGTAGAAATTAATATTCCCACCCTGATTTTGTGCCACTATAGTAAAAATGTTTAGGTATATATTCCTTGTACATGTATATTTATTTATACATCATCTACTTATGCCAGCATCAAACCACATACTAAATACTATTACTTTTTTAGATTTTAGACAAAAATTAATGTAAATGTAAGTTTTACTATTTTTCTCCCCATGGTTGAATGGGTGATTTTACACCAGTCACCCCAATGTGTAGACCATTGCTTATACGATGAAGAAAGGAAGATCATCATGTCACATGAAGATAAGGTGAAGTAGCAGTAGGTGTCAGAGAACTCAAACAATAGTAGCCAAAATGTCAGTCCCATCAGAAATGATATGCAAACTGTGACTTATTTCAAAGGATTTTCCTTGCTACCTTCCAACAGCAACCCTCTCCCACATGCAGCTTAGGTTTGTACTCCATGGTGTGAGAATGCATCTAGAACATTTGATAGTCCAGTATTGTCTCTAGCAAATAGAGTGAAAATATTAACTCTTTGGCTAGTATTTTCCTGGTACAAAAGAGATCTATATGTAAATTCAGTGAGGTCCTAAACATACTAAAGATTGTAGGTCAATAATTGTAAAGGCCTTCAAGTCATTAAGTTTGAATATTATTTGGAGTAATTGTAATATCCCAGTTCTATGCCATTGTGTATCTATTTCATGAACTGTGGGCATCAAAGGAAGAATAAAAAAATTTAAAAAAAAATTTAAGCTATTATCTCTGCCTCTAGTCAACATAGGCTAACGAACAGAAAAGGAAGTACAAGAGAATTTCTTGACTATGAACTTTGTTTTCACAAACTTTGCTCTTCCTATGAATAACTCAGTTGAGTTCAGAAATTACTAAATCACCCCAAAGTAATTTTTCCATTTAAGTTTGCTTGTTGTATACATGGCTCCTTGTGGTGAAATAGCTTCTGCATTTCAGAAATCAAACAGCATTAGCCTTTATCTGGATGTTTTCATATTTCTGTATATGACATACAAAAAATGCTATTTCTTCACTGAACAAATATAGTCATAGTTAATGCACTTCAGATATTTGAATGTGTTTATAAAAAGCTTGAATAGATGGACCCGCATTCAACCACAATTACTTGGCATGTTGTGTTACTCAAAAATGAAAAAAGCACGAGAATTATGAAATATAATTTAACCAGGATGGCAAAATTTCTGGGCAAAGTAAAAAGTCAAAGAGAACTTGTTGCCTTCTTTTCATCTTTATTTTTTTCTCTAACTGCAAAAATACAGAAAGAATACTGCTTTTTTTTTTTTTTTCAGCTTAAGGCATCTTTCTGTCCTACTAACAACTGTCTAAAGAGTCTTATGATTTAATGTGTAACTTTCTCCTAGTACCTTTCCATAATAGAAAAATGCATTGCCTTGGAAATAGTAGTATCTGTAAGATAAACTTTCCTTTTTACACTTTAAAATGCTACAAAGATGCAAGAAAAATTGATGTATTCTACTGGGGAGAGTAGGTGGATATAGACTCATTCCTAGGCTTCATTTTGAATAAATAATTACTATTTTCTGGTGTTTAACTGTATAAAAAAATCACATGTATGTAAATTATTTTAGAAATTTAGAAAGAAAATATGCTTAAAAATTTGCAATTGAAACTTTTAAAAAAATTGGATGATGACAAATGTCCTACTATGCTTTCTTAATTTGTTATAATGATCTGTTATTAACTTTAGAGTCAGAAAAAAGTACAGAATTGAAAACAATTAGGAATGAAATAGCTCATGGTGTTTTTTTAATGATAAAAAGGCATCTAATATTTTAAAATTAAGATAACTGGGGAAACATATGAGTCTTGGAACCCTTTAATGAACATTAGAAAGCCCTAACACAGAATTTGGCAACTACATAAGGCAAGTATTAGTCTGGGCTTCGGGAGGGAATACTTTTAGTCTTTGACAATTGCAGGCAAATTTCAGGATAGATATTCATGCAGAGCCAGACTATAAATGGATGGTAGTCACTCCCTTGAGTAGTTTCATTTTCAGATAAATTTAGAAAAATCCTGACTCTCTTCCTGAGTGAACATCAGTAAAACTGGGAATCTTTCCAAGAAAGCATAGAGGGATTTATCCAGAGTCTGAATTTCTGTTACACTAGGAATGTCAGATAAGTACTTGGACTGAGAACATCACTATCAGTGAGTTTGCTGGTCTCTGCAGTAAATCCTGCATTAATATGCTATATGTGAACACTTTATGACCTGAGGTCAGAGAACAAGGCTGGACTTATCTCCTTCATGTAACAAATGACATTAAAAGAACTGTCTTTGCTAATCTGCCTACATTTGAAAGGCCCTAAATATTACAGTCTTCATAGACAGGCAGGAAAGAAAAAATAACTGACCAGCAAAATAAGAAAGGTCTAGTTAAATTTGAATGGCCACAACTCAAATGAAACAGGAAGGGTATAGCTTATGCTATCTACATAGTAAGAAATGAATAAAAATAGTGCAACATTAATAGAAGGAATGAAAATAAAGAGAAAGAAGGAGAGCTAGAAGAAAAGAAGAAAAACTATAAGAATGAACATTAAAGCTTAAAGCTTACAATTTGATTCAAAGACAAATACATCTGTTTATTCAGTATTATTCTTTAATAATAAAACTATGTTCACACCATATGACAACATTTATTTTAGTCTAAAAGAATTATTACTAGAAGGGTCGGGGAATAATAATTAAAACCTTAATTCTAGGCAGTAGACAGAGAAAGCAATGATCCCCAGTCTTAAAGACTTAGCATTGTTAAAGCAAAACTATACCAAATAATAATGATAATAATGACTACCACACAAAAAAGCTGAGTTTCCTGGGACCATAGTTTAAGATATCTTTGCAAAGTGCATTTTGAAAATATATGCTGGACTGGGTGCAGTGGCTCATGACTTTGGGGGGCCAACGAGGGTCAGGAGTTTGAGACCAGCCTGGGCAACATAGCAATACGCCATGTCTATATTTTTAAAAAGTATGCTTCTGCTTCGACCATGATGCTCATTTGCTTTACAGTGTTCCATATCTGCTGAGAAAATACAAAGATGTCCCGTTCTGGTCATAATTGAGGGTATAGTTCAGAGAAAAAAAATGTGTAATAAATAACACATATATTTGGGCTCTCATTGTGATTATGCCAAACTTATAGTAAAAACAGCTAATGTTTTCGTAGCATTTCCTACATGCCTGACACCACCATCAGCTATTAAGTGTGTCACCTCCTTAATATTTATAACAATGTTGGAGTTGGTATTATTATTCCTGTTCCATGGATGAGAAAACTGAAGTTGCTCAAGACTCAGGTTTGAGTCTGGACCATCTGACTTTAGAGTCAGTTCTCTTTTCTGCTTGGTTCTTTGTGTTCCAGCTTCAGTAGCTTTATTATTTTTTCTTCAAATTCTTCAAATGTTATTTTTCTTCTCAGGTTGTCTATGCTTACTATCTATCCTACTCTTCCTCCTTCACCTATGTCAGACTTGCTCCTTCTTCAGATGTGAATTTAAGTGATGTTTCCCTAGAGAAACATTTTACCTCTCTGTACTCATCTCCATGCCACTTATAATGATTGTCATGATATAATTTTGACTTTGACTTGTGTTTTCTGTATCACTTCTTCAAATGTTAGGTAACTAGAGAAGGATGGATGTCAGTTTTATTTACCTTGATATTTCTAGTTTAATGCGTGGACCAAAATGTGTGCTTAATAAATAGTTGCTGAATGAATGAATTAATGAAATAGAGAAAGACTGAATTTCTGTGCTTCAATGGGAGCATAAAGTCCAGGGTACAATACTTAAAAAAAAGAAAGAAAAGAAAACAAAGCATATGTTTGCATTCAATTTCAATGAAATAGAAGCAAACACATTTTAAAGAGCAATTGAGTATTTTTATATGCCATTTGTGCTTCTCTGTGGTAAACTTAAAAGGCTTACAAATACCTTCCGTCTTCATTCTCTATGATTAAAAAATTTTAAAAATTCAAAACATAAACCAGTTTTATTAACAAGCTTAACATTTAGTCTGAGTCAAACTGGTTGGGAACTGTAATTTTCCATTCATTGGCTAAATTCTCTGTGAATATTTCCTTTCATAATGAAAGAATTCCAACTTAATGAAGTGTTTGTTACTGAAACAAAGATTATAGTCTCATACAAATTAATAGTCCCACCAAATGGTGGCTGCTCTCACCATAGTGCTGTTGGTAGTAGAGAGACCAGGAAACTTTAAACAGACCAAAGAAGGAGAGGTGCGGAGGAAGGAGGGTCATCATTTCTACACCTCTCAGAACTGTGGGAACACAAAGGAAAAATAGGTTTTAAAATAGAAACAGAGCGAAACAAAAGTTCAAAAAAAATTTTTATTTTACAAAATCCTGAATCCAATTATTTGTATAAAGCCAAAAACTCTTGATCAGTTTATTAGCATTAAAACCTGTCATGAAATGGCTTATGTTTGATTTCAACACCATGGGGATTCAGGTGAAAGTAACTGCACTTAGACTTTGTGGTAAATTGTCCTGATCTTTAAGAAAAACACTCAACTCCAGAGCTCGACTGACCCTCCTTTCTGTTAGAGTTGGTCCGTGATTTTTTGTTGTTGTTTTTGAAGGAAGTAATGACTTCACTTATTGACATGAAAGGAAAATAGAGCACTTTTTGCTTCCTTATATCAGTGAAGAAATAAGGATCTTTGGTCTTATCTGTGTGAAAAAAATGTCTGTAATTTTATGTAAGAAACTTTGAAGCCATTGTTTGTTGAAAAGCATTTACAGTATAAAATAAAGAACATTTTAGGTTTGCATAGTCCTAACAATTTAGTTTGAAGATATAGGGAACCTAAATAGATTTATGAATTTTTTTCATGAATTTGAATTTGTTTATTATAGAATAAAATAACTTGCTTATAGCTTGCTAAACACAGGTAGATTATTTAAACTGGAGCAGTCTTAAAAGTAGAAATAACTTGTAAGCATGCCATTTTAAATATTTGATTTTTGTTTCAATGATAATAAAATGAATACAATAGTTTTATTTTATAAGCCTTTCTAAATAGAGCAAATATTGTGAGTAGTATATTAAATTCAAAAGTGTTACTTTACATTAACGATCCAATCAGATTTTAATATAAAGTTAAATGTTTTCTTGATGAATTTATTGTATTTATAGCTTTAAAAGCAATTATTATCCTCTTTCTGTTCTAGAATTCTATGATTCTTACAACTTTTATAGGCCTGTGTTTTATAGAAGACAGGAGCATTGCTGTTGTTTGTGAACAAGGACCAGACCTTAAAAATCTTAGGACCAATTCTAGTATTTTTCATGTCAAAAGAGTCTTTGAGCAAGTGCTTTGGGTTATAAATATTTATAAGAAGTATTTCCCCCTTTATGTATTCTTGGCACTCTTTTATTTAATAGGAAAAATTCATTAAGCTTATTGATAAATTATGTGTGTACTCATATATAAGAAGTATATAGATAACCAGGTGTGCAACAGTTAAATTGACACCTGTATCTCTTTGACGAAGTTTCATTGCTAATGATAAACTATCATACAGATAACCAATACTCTTAGGTGATTATCTCATGCTTTTATTTTCATTTTAATAATATTCTGAAATAGAATTCTTTTAAACTTATCTTCATTCTGTAACTCAATTTTATAACTCAAAATCGTCCCATTTTATTTTAACTTTATTTTTTTCTGTCTACATTGTTTATAGCCTCTGGGGATCTGTCAACATTTTTATTAAAAAATAGTTGTGGAATTATGAGCTGTTTTTATATCTAAATATAGGAAGTCTATCTGTAATTTTTTAGGATGATCATATGTCTTAATTTGTTTGAGAGCAGTCCCAATTTATACCAATAATAATTTTCACCATAATTATTAATACTACTGATTTTTACTCTTAAAAGTGTCGTAGCTTAGATATTAAACAGAAATAGGATAATAATTGCTTTTAAAGCTATAAATAAAATAAATCCATCAAGAAAACATTTAACTTTATATTAAAATCTATTTGGATCATTAAAGTAAATTTTTGAATTTAATATACTATTCACAATATTTGCTCTATTTAGAAAAGCTTATAAAACTATTCTATTCATTTTATTATCATTGAAACAAAGATCAAATATTTAATCAAATGTCCAGAACTTTCCAAATCATTTCACATAGTAAACTTGCCAATTAATCTTTTTTATTTTCCCTGAAAATTTTTATTTATAACAATTATATATGCTTCAATGTTGCTTTGCACAATTATTTGCTTTTTTAATAAGAGAAACACTGTGTTTCTGCAGTAGTAGTTCCATATCTTTGATCTCAACTCTTTGAAATGTTATTTAGTTTTCACTAGTTTTGGACTACTCCAGAACTTACGCCATTGGACCATGTGAGAATGTTGAGGAGCTGGATCTCAGGCAAAGAATGCAGAATTACAGAAGAGTAAGGTTTGTGAAACCAACACCCCTCTGTACCTCAGATACTGATCACCTAGGAATGGTTATCCTTTACAAAATTTTGACAACCCTGACACGCTGCCTTAGAAAGCTTTTCTTTGACTTCTCCATTATTTGGAAAGAGTAGAAATATTGACAAACAGGCAATTTGCTAAAAAGAAATAATTTTATTTGAAGGGAGCCAAATAAGTTCAGTATGTTACCTGGATTAATACCTCTTTGTAATACATACCCAGCCAGATGTTTAATTAAAAAGACTACCCAGAAACAGATTGGAGAATGAGGGTTAACGAGTGAATAATGAAGAACTGTATAGAATAGGATAGAAAATTGTTACTATGGAAGCCAAAATGAGAATAAAGAAAATAAAGTTTAGGATAGAAAAATGGGTCTTGGATTTGGCTATAAATAATGTCTTGTGGTCTCATACAGGGGTAACATGTAAAACAGTATAGCTAGAAGAAATTGATGGCTTCTTTATGTTTTTTCATGTATCCAGAGTTGAATGGGTGCTTTGATAAAATGCAAAATAAATAAAATTGGGAATAATACACATATCAAAAATATAATTATAAAGGAGGGAGTAAAACTAGAAGGAAAATAATGAGTGAAGATATTATAGAGATGGCAATCTGCACTTAATTCTGAGAGAAGAAATGGAAAAGCAAGATCATTGAAAGTAGCTTGGGAATATGAGTGCTAGGGTCTTTTGGCTATTCCTGAAGGCATAAGCCACAAAAAATCCTTTAATAAATTCCATTCTAACAAAATATCATAGGGGCATCCACTTTCTAGTCTTTGGAAATTACAGGCTGAGTCTTGAAGAAGCACTTGGAAAAGATAACTTTAATGTGTAAAAATAAAACACACACACACACACACACACACACACAAATGTAGGTCCTTCTTTTAAAGCATTTTCCATCCCCTTGATGTTCCTCTGCCAAGAAAAAGTTCTAGCCTTGGGAGATTTCACCCTATGTATAAAAGCTTTGGCAAGGATTACTGTCAAAGGGATTGAGTGGGTGTTCACTCGGAATTGAAATTACAACTGTATGTTAGACCTTAGAGGTCAGACTTCCGTCTGTTGAAAATGTTCTAAGATTCTAAATACCAAGAAACATGTAGTAGACAAGGGTAAAAACTAAAAGGATGGGTGTGGAGAAAGTTTGAGGAATTCAGAGAATACCATTCCTTATCCCTACGGCACTGTGAGACTTGATAGCAAGTCATAAATACTCTTCAGGAAGGTAAAAATATTGGGATTTAACGTAAAAAGCAGATCAAAGTTGCCCTTTCCTATCTAGCATTCTAGTGTACCTATCTGTACATTGTGTTCTTCTCTAAGAAAAAACAAACAAACAAAACTTTTGCATACATAGCAGCCATTTTTTAGTTTCCTTCTTTCTTATACAATCACATCTAATAAGAGTTTCAAATTTTTGCTTTCACAAGAAATGAAAAATATAATTAAAAGCATAATTGTTTGCATAATGGAGATAAGCTTGTCAAGGAGAATATTTATCTATCCCAATGAGAAAATGTCTACATTAATCTGTGTAGTATAGAGTTAAATATATATGTATATATATTTGTATGTATGTATATGCATATGTAAAACAGGTAAAAACAGTTCTACTTTTTGTTGGAGAAGAATTGAAGGGTCAGAATTCCTAATGGTTAGGCACTTTTTTTGCCCCAGAGTCAGACTAGGAGGCATCTTGGCTGAATTTTAATCTTCATTAGAGCATTGTGGAAAAAAATGGTTCTGGACTAATCATACTTTAATTCTATCTAAAAAACTTTTTGCCATAACCATTTAAAAATACAACAGATGCTGGCGAGGATGTGGAGAAAAAAGGAACACTTCTACACTGCTGGTGGGAATGCAAACTAGTGCAACCTCTTTGGAAGATAGTGTGGTGATTTCTGAAAGAATTAGAACTAGACCTTCCATATGACCCAGCAATTCCCCTATTGGGAATATTCCTGGAGGAACTCAAATCATTCTACAAAAAAGATGCCTGCACATGTATGTTTGTTGCAGCTCTATTCACAATAGCAAAAACATGGAACCAACCATGTTGCCCATTGAAACTGGGCTGAATAAAGAAAATGTGGTACATATACATGATGGAATATTATGCAGCCATAAAGAAGGACAAATATATGGACTTTGTAGCAACTTAGATGGATTTGGAGTCGCTCATACTCAGTGATCTATCACAGAAACAAAGAATAGAGTACTATATGTTCTTACCCATACACAGGCCTTGAAATATTATAATACTATATGAAAGCGTTTGGTGGTAATGGGAAACTGTCATGGGAGGGGGGGTGGGATTAGCAGTTGAGGGAAACTGCTAGGGGAGGGAGGGCCATACCTCATCAACAAGGGTACCTGCATAATCAATGTTTGTATACGTAACCCTGAGTTGTACCCCACACCTTTATAATAAAAAATAATAATAAAAAAGAAAAAAAAGTATTTTTGTGTTACTATGTAGACACTGCTAACACTAGCAGTATCTAGCTTTCTCTTTTTAGCGATGGGCAGATTTTATATAGGCCCGGGTTTTAGCAGCATACATGACTACCAAGAAAGTGACTTCATTTTCCTGCCTTCTTTGTGACTTTGTGTGGGCATGTGACTAAGTTTTCCTAATGTGATTATCTGTAATTTGCAACCCAATGTCCTAAAAAGTATAGAAGTCAAAAAGATCTTGAACAAAAAGTGAAGCTAGAAAAAATATATATATTTTAAAAATATCACCCTAGCAGCAAAAAGAATATTGTCTGATGTCCTGTAAGTTACCTGAGAATGGTTGAAATGACTAATGAACTATTGAGATTAAGAAGGTACTGCACATGTGTTGGCTATTGAAAAAAGTATTGAGTAAGAAACAACTCAAGTTAAACTTTGACATGTCTTGGTGATAACCAACTATGTGGAATGAAGAAAGAGTCTGACTCAAAAATGTCTGAAATTTTGAGCTTGGGACACCAAATAAATGCTGGTGTCAAAGGAAGATGAGAGTTTGAATTCCTGCACCGTGCTGAGTGAGGCACTAATAAATCCCAAGCAATCTGTAAAAGAACTGTACATTTTTTGTTTTATGAGCAAAAGTTTAGTGACTCTTCTGTATGCGAACTCAAAATAATCCTAATAGTAAAAATAATAGCATTTCTAATTAATATAATGACTTTCTTACCGCTACTTTAAAAACTGAACATACTTCTAAATTGGTACATATCTCAAAAGAGTGAATTTTACTGAGGCATGTACCTGCTCCCAAGGGCATATTGTTTCATTTTGATCTAATGTTGAGTTGTTTATCCTCTTTTTCTTGGATATAGACAAATCTCCATATGTTGGCATTGGAAACTACCTAGGAGCTAAGAAGAGCTAGCTTTCTCTCTTTTTTGTTTTGCATCCAAATACCAAAGTTTACACTGGTTGCCATAACATTTAATTCATGATATAAACTGTGATCAATCAACTCTTTATCTATTCACTTATTTTTGTAATCCTCATCATCCTAAAGTATAATTCCCTGTATGTGTCATATCCTCTCTAAGGAACTAAGTTCAGCTGAGTGAGTAATTTGTAGACTGTGTTAAGATTTTTACCTTTTATCAATGAGATGTTAAAACAAACAAACAAAAAACCCTGGAAAAAAAATCTATCAAAATTGATTACAGAAATTTTGCTCTTAAAATTTGGTGCTAGAGGGAACTGGTGTAATTCTCAAAGTGATTTTCTAAAACCTGTTGTCTTTAATTCCTTACATCCCCTGGCTATATCACAATATGTTTCCTCAGTTACTTAGGGACAAAAATGTAAACATTATAAATAAAGTTTGAGGAATGACGCTCTGTGTTCAAGAATAAGAAAGGGAAAGGCCTGGAGGCTGGCTCAGTAGACTCTGAATGTGTCAGGATAATGCCTTTGTGGGAATAAGCTTACCTGATTTCATACAGAGAAAATAACATGACAGGCTATGAAGTAATCTTTTAATTTTATTTTCCCATATTAAAAAAAAGGTGAGTAAAAATAAAAACAAATCGCAAGATACTTAAAAAAGAATAAAAATAGCTTCTATGAAGAATGACTAACAGGCCTGGGTTGTGAGCCTAGGGAAGTCCAAGGGGGGTTTGCATTATGATCTTCATCTGTACAAATACATTACGTTGGGGTTTCCTGAACAATTTATTCTTTATGATTCTGGACAACAAAATATAATAAGTTCTAGTAAAAATAAAAGAAGAAACATTAGAATTTAGTACAAGGAAGAAGTTTTTAATATGAAGGTGATGGAATTTAGTATCAAGGGATATTGCAGATGCTGAGATTACATTTATTAGGTAATCCATAAGTCTCAGCTTTCTTTCCCATCCTGTCTCTCTCCAAATTCTTCAAGAAACTGGATATTTGTTCTAGATGATCCACTGGGAAGAATTGAAACAGGTGAGCTTTTTGCATTTTGTCCTCTTCGCTTCTTCTGTCTTTCCACATTATCTATGTTTCTACAGAAGGTGGTAACTGCTGAGTGAAAACAAACAAAAGTAGGAGGAATGATGAGTGTCCTGGAAGGCCGGAACTCTGAAAAGGATTGGCAGGTTTTTCTCTTCGGCATTTTTAAGCCTCCAGTAGCACTCTGACAAACATTAGAATCATGGGGCCCATGCTGGGATAGATTAGACTAGACTAATTTGCAGCTACTTAACCTCCAAACTAAGTGCATTGCAATCAGTCCTGTCTCATTGAAGCAAAACCCTTGTCTATAGTGAACTTCACTTCTCACTATAGAAAAAGGGATCCTTACTGATAAGTTTCCCTTACATTTGTTTCGCCTAATTTAAGGTGTGCATCGTAATGTTTAAACATATCCTAAATTTTTTCTTGAGCAAGTGGGGGTTAGGAGCGAGGGTCTGATCAAGATGCCATCTGCCCGATATTCTTCACTACACTTCAATGATAATCCTGGAGTTATTCTATTTGCTGACACAATGACAATACCAATATGTTATTTTCTGTCCATGGACTAAGGAAAATATCATCTAAATGGGCATTTGGGACCATCAGAGAGACATTAGGGCTGTTGACAAGTTTGAGAGACAGCCTAAATTCAAAGCAGGCAGTATTAAAATCCAGAGATTTAGGATTAAATCATGGAATGTTTCTCCTTTCTGAATAAATGATCTGGTGGCCTCAAATAAACTATTTTTAATGATATGAATTCATCATTCTTTTGAGATTTTTTTTTCCCCTACAGCACAGAGAAAAGAGAAACACAGGAAGAGAAACAGAGAAAGACATAGCAGTAGATATGGAAGATCGAAAGTACTGATTTGTGTTTCCATCTGTTGCTAACAGGCACATTTTGAAGAAAAAGCACAGGAACACATAAATGAAATAAAAACACAGCCAGTATTATAGTGTACAGTCTTTAGTTTGAATCTTTTCGGGGCAAGTTTCTCACATCAAAAGATATGAATGGCCATGGCAATGATTGTGGCATAAGGCAAAATAAGACTTGTGAGCTCACCGGAAAAATAAAATTTCCTATGTTGTGGTTTTCATAAGACTTCATGACCCTGTTATACATTACTTTAAAAAGAAAAGATAAATATCAATGTTCAAAGTTCTCAGCAATTTCAGAATCTGAGGTTATTGATTCTCAATTTATTCTTGGCTATTGTGCTTTGTGCTGAATAGACTCAGACTCTTACAATCTTGTTCCATTGTGGTTTCATAAGCTTTGGGCTCTGCTTCATTTTTTTTCTATTATATCTTATGCCCCCAACATTTTCCTTTCTTTTTTTTTATTGATTCCTGCCAGGCTTTGGGCATAAAATACATTATGATATGTAAAAGATTTGACACTTGAGTTTCTTTTGGGGTTTAACTTATAATGCTGTAACAAAAACTTAAAATATAAGTTTCCTTTGTAGATCTTGAATTACCACCATTCTTAGAGTCCCTTGGAGCCTAATGAGTAAATCTGTTCATTTTCCTTTTATGATTTAGGCTTTTACTATTCTATCTTCACTCATGATCATTAGGACACTGGAAGAGTTAGTTATGTCTGGTAATGGCATTCTCTGACTTGCTACCCTCATAGAAATGTTTTATCTATACCAATTTACATCTTAGTATATAATTTTCTTTTTCACTAACAGAGAATGTATATTGTAAAGTGTAACCACTTTGTTTTTCATGGAAAATAAGATTAAAAATTAAATGGCTTTTATTTCTGGCTCACCTCTCCTTCTCTCCCTCCCTTCCTTCCCTTCTTCTTTTCTTCCTTTCTTTCCTTTGAGATATTAGTATAAATAATTTACTGATGCTTTTCCTTCTTCATTTCAAAATTGATTAATTCTCATATGCACCCACCTCACTTTCCTCAGATTTTATCATAATCTATGACATTTCTGGCCTGTTGACCCTCTGACCTATTTTGTGTCTTCCCTGGTCTGCTCTGAGTTACAGAGCACTTGACTACTGCCATGGGGTTGACTTCTCAAAGTCTTGTGTCAGCTGGCCTCCCAGTTGAATTTTGTCAGTTTGCCAATGGGACATACTTTGCCGAAGATTCAAAAGGAAAGATTGAGGAAGTCAAGGTATTTCCTCCTTCTTCTCTTTTGTGAGACTGCTTTTACTGCAGGAGCTGTGTCACCACCACAGCTCCTGTTCTCATTCACTTGTCTGCCATGATTCTGGTCTCTGCTAGAATATTCTAGCCCCTTTGGTCTTTCAGAGATGAACTGACTTCCTGCTGTTGTTAATCTTTGATTTAACCGATTGGTCTTCATTTGACTTGCATCTCTCCTATCACCCATCTAATAATTCATTGCAATACATTCCTCCTGTTGTGTTTAATATGATTTTTTAGTTTCCTGGTTAGATACTGACTGACTCAGTGTCCATAACATGTTGTTGTGCTTTTTAAAAAAATACCTGTCACATTCTACCAGACTTTAAGCGTTTTGAGACAATGTACTCTGCTCAGCTTGGTACCTCTCATATCTAATTAATGCAGCAGTTTCTGGCACACATTGGGTCAATATTTGATGATACATTTCAATACATTTATTAATTGTTTGGATGAGCACAATTTATAAATTATCAAAGTGAAATGACAGTTATGTCATGTTTTATTATTATTATTGTAGGTCTTTATGATATAGATTTTGACACATTTTTATAATTACAAACTTTATTAATGGTTGTTAATAAATTAAAAGCTGGGGTTTGACAGAGATGAGAAAGTAAGAAGAAAAAAAAAGTAAGCTTTTTAGAAATAGGAAAGCATAAGAAATCAATAATTATCTGAGCTACTCTAAGGAATTAACTAGGGCTTATAGAAATCCTGAGAAAAAGTAAGCATTGAAAACAATAGAGAAAGTTAGAGATTTTTTTCTTCCCTGTAATTATTTGTAGCTTCCCAGGAATTCCTACAAAGTACTTAGCAAAAAGAGTCATTTGATAGATAGCTGCATTTTGATTGATTTGTCTGCTCAAGACTTCCCTCAGGTGAAATAAAAAATTCAAATACATATTCAAATTTTTAATTCTTTATCCTCATTACTCTGATATTAGGCTACGAAAGGTAAGAGAACACACAAGAAAGCTCTGTGAATAGGGACCCTATGACAGAGACAAAATATCATTTGAGTGAAGATCTGGTTTTTTGAAGAGTAAAAAGATTGAAAAGAAAGAAAATATTTTGACAGGCATGGAAAGAGATGAACAGAAAATAAGAATAAAGTAAGTAAAGTAAGTAAAGCAAGAGTAAAATGTCTCCTTATGAATTTCTTTATTTACAGAGGAAATTTATTTTGTTAAAAAAATAAGCATTGTCTTACTTTCACTGTATGTTTTGTTCACTTGTAAATGATTACACTAAAGTTTGAGTATCAATATGTAGAAGCACAAAGCTGACCGTTGTTTTTTATGCCTAATTACCTGCTGCATTAAATGCCTGGAAGCGAATAGGGTAGAAAAAACAAACAAGTCCTTGAGTTCAGATCTGCCATTTTGTTTTTTTGGGCTTTTTTGAGTTGGAGTCTCACTCTGTCGCCCAGACTGGAGTGCAGCGGCCGCTCCCGGCCACCGCAGCCTCGACCTGCTAGGTTCCGGCGATCCTTCCGCCTCAGCCTTCTGAGTAGCTGGAACTACAGGTGCATGCTACCATGCCCAGTTAATTTTTGATTTATTGTAGAGATGAGGTCTCGCCAAGTGGCCCAGGCGGGTCTTGAACACGCGGGCTCAGGCTATCCACTCACCTCAGCCTCCCAAAGTGCTTGGATTACAGGCTGAGCCACCGAGCCCGGCGAGGCATTTTTCTATAGTTATTGGGATTATGGGAAACAAAGCAGATATGGTCCCAGTTCTCATGGTGCTCTTATATTGTAGTGGAGGAAGGGAGATAATAACTAACCAGAAAATATCAAAAACAGATTCTTGTTAGCTGGGGCGCAGTGGCTCACGCCTGTAATCCCAGAACTTTGGGAGGCAGAGTCATGTGAGAAGATTGCCTGAGCCCAGGGGTTCGAGACTAGCCTAGGCAACATGGTGAGACCTTGTCTCTACAATATATTTAAAAATTGGCCAGGTGTGGTGGTGTGTGCCTGTAGTTCCAGCTACTTGGAAGGCTGAGGCAAAAGGATCACCTAAGCCCAGCAGGTTGAGGCTGCAGTGGCCATGAGCATGCCACTGCATTCCAGCCTGGGCACAGAGTGAGACTCAGACTCAAAAAAACCCAACCAACAAATAAATAAATAAATAATTTGGAAAACTTAAAACCTGAACACTAGCAAAGGCTGGTCTATGTTCCAGGGGCGAGGTAAGGGGATGAG